>NW_004624851.1:7219453-7253868 GCF_000247695.1 Heterocephalus glaber | reverse complement strand
TTTCTTCATTGACTCCAATCAGTCTTATGTTCTTCTTTGCATCATCTAGCAGCTGCTGGATTGATTTCTAGTGTTCCCTTACAATTTTAAAGCAGTTTTTCTTTTCCTGGTCACTAATTGCAATTTTTTCTTCTATGTCTGAAATTTTATCCTCATATTGGTTCATTCTGCTGCACAGACTTTTGATGGAGTTTTTCATCTCCTGGAAATCTGTTTGCATCTGTTTTATGGATTCCATTTGTTTCCTATGTTGTGATTCCATCATGTTCTTCAGATCCTCTATTTTTTATCTGTGTCCTCTCTAGATTTATTAATTATGTCTTGCACTATGAGCACAATCTTTGCTGTTATCTGAGTAATTATTTCTGATTTCAGTTTTCCCAGATCCTCTTTTGTTGCCTGTTCAGGGAGTCCAGGTCATTGAGTATCAGATTGTTCCATCTCATTTCCCTTTGAGGTTGCTGTACTTGATCCAGCAGTCTGTTTTGGAGGCTTGTTTATGTGTCTTCTCATTTCCAAGGGGGAATGGTGCTTCTGGTGCCTGCGTGGCTCACCTTCTCTGCCCTAGGAGCACGGAATGGCAGCAGGAGAGTTTCCTTCTGGGTGCTGGGACTGGCTTAGCTTTGCTGACCTAGGAGCATGGAATGGTGGTGGGGGAGCTTCCTTCCGGGTGCTGGGACTGGCTCACCTTCTCTAAAGTTCTAGTTTCTACATGGAGTTGAAGAACACAGGGAAAGTACTCCTCCAGATCATATGAAGACAAAAATCTGAATCAACAACAAATTGAAATTTTTTTCTTGAATCCACCATAGAACTGAAAATAAAAGCCAATTAATTATACAGAATCTAGGGAGAGATGGATAGATACTTCCTAGGAGAAGGGATAAGTAATCATTACACTACCTCTGCAAGATGGAACTGTACATGAATACAAATAACTCCACTAGGGTCATGGGCAAATTGAGGGAGTTGTGCAAACTGCATATCTGTGAGAGAGGGTAAAGTATTTTGTGGGTGCATGTACAGAGTAAATCTATGTTCTCTATCATGTATTTCCTTCACAGATCCTACTAGTGTTCACATAAATTTTAAAAACATCTTGTCTATGTTGTGCAACTCAAGCATGGGAGCAGCAAATATTATAAAGAGACAAGAAAGCTATCTGAAATTGTCTTCCATTGGTCATCAAAGTCACATTAACTTTATTTTATGGTGGGAAGGACAAAAACACTGTCATTTTCTTTAATCCTGGTAATGAAATCTAATTGTAGGTATGAAACTGGGATAAGGCAGAAAACAGTACATGAACATAGAAAAATATAGAGAATATCATAAGTTATTAGGAAAAGTGAAACTTCAATGAGATAACATTATGGACTTACTAAGATGGCTAAAATAAAAACTGTCAGTACAAAGTGAGGATGGGGATAGTTGGAACTCTTCCTTGTAGGTGAGGATACAAAAATTTACAACCACTTAAGAAAATATTTTGCTTATCTCTTAGTTACCAAAAGGGCCAAAAATCCTACTTTTATATATTAATAAAGTAAATTTAAACATTGTTAGAAAACAATCTGTATGCTAATTTATGTAGGAAAGACTTACACATAATATTAAAAACAGGAAATTACTTACATGTGTTTTACATGAGAATGGAGAAACAAATCATTCACTAATAAAAAAAGACCTATGGATTTGTGGAAGAACATGGATGAATCTTAAGTGTATTTTGCTGAGGAAAAGAGGCTTGACTAAAAGTCTGTATACTCTGTGATTACATTCATACAGAATTACAAAGAAGGCAAAATATAGAAAATAAAACTGATGAATGTTTGGCAGAAATTGGACTGCAGGAAGGAATAAATACAAAGAGGTGGTTTGTGGAGAATTTATGTATGAAAGAAGTGTTTCTAAGGTACTGTATATTGTATATATGATTATGTTCATTGCTTAAATTCCTTACAACTGCACCTTAAAAGGAGTAAATTTTGTAAGTGAAAATTGAAAAAATAATTTGGATATCAACAGAAATAACAGTGGATGGTAAACTCTTTCAAATAAGTCTAATCATAATAATTATGTATTTAATGACCCCAGTAAAGGAGTTGGGGAAAAAGAAATTATTTAAATAACTTTGGAATATGTTGACTCTGTAATACTAAAGACAAGAACTGAGCACAAATACTATATTATACATGATAAATTTGTTTTTCACTGGAGTATTGAATAGTAATTCTCACTGTAATTTGTTTCAAAAAAGCTATTACACTAGGGTTAAAAAATAAGTAAGTATATTGAAGAGAAAGAGAAAGAGGTTTTTTTTCACTGTTAGAGAAGAAAGTTACAAATATGCAGAGAAGAGGCCAGAATTAACTCTGTTGTGCTTAATTTAAAATGGACATATCAGTATGAACACATGATTATTTATTTATTTATTATAAACCCTTGGATGGTGAATTACTTCTTCTGTGAGTAGTCTGCAAAACAATCAAATATTTCTAATAAGTTTTAACTCGAAAAATGAGCAATATCTCTCAATACAAGTAGCATGTGAAGCCAAAAATCATATCACATGATCATAACTAAACCAATCGCCTGCTCTCTCTCTCTCTCTCTCTTCTCCTCATCCTCTGTCTCTTTCTCTCTTTCAATCTCTGTCTGTCCAAGATTGTGAGTGATCATTTCCCAGCAGCAGGGGGTTATGAAGTAGATATCATCTGCAGAGGAGAAGGATAAAAAGGCAGAAGATTTCCTCTCTTCAAGTGAGATTAGAGAGATGTCTACAGTGTGGGAAACTGCAAACTTTTCTAGAAAACCACCACCCAAATAAGGATATAGCAGTGTGTGTGATGAATATGTTTAATGACAATTCAATGTCACATTACTGAAAAATCCTCAAAAATAGGCAAAAGAAAGTGTGATTGGATAGGTCCTTGTTAAAGGTGCATGAAAAGAAAAAGTATCCACTGCAATAGATAGCACTGATTCCATTAGTGATAGTGATGGTCATCCTACACAACAACCCTCCTTACTCTTATCTCTTTTATACCATCAGTGAAGATTTTCAAAGGTAAGTGTAGTTTAATTTGCTTATTTTTTTATTTTATCTTTTAATTAATTTTAATGGTAAGTATCATATACATAATGATAACATTCTTTGTAGGGAATTTGTGCTTGTTATATCATATATATTGATTCTTCTTTTTTTCCCATTTCTTCACCTCCATTCAACCCCACTTCCACTCCTTATTTAAAATGCCCTTGTTTCCACTTTTTTCTTCTATTCTTTTTCTTTATTTCCCTTTCTTCCTTTCCTCTTCCCTCCTCTCTAATTCACCTTGCTTTTTGAATATTTTCTACCTATTTCACAACATCTGCTTCACATTTAGGTCCTTATTTACACTTTTGGCTTCACACAGCAGAGAAACAATGCAATATTTAAACATACGTGTGTAATTTATTTATTTCACTTGAGAGTATAGTCTCAAGGAGCATCTATTTACCTAGAAATGCCTCAAACTTATCCTTCTTTATGGCAGAGTAGCACTCCATTTTATATATATAAAAAAAATCTTCTTCATCCATTCATCCAATCATGGGCATTTGGGCAGTTTTCAAGTTTTAGCTATTACAAACTATGCTCTATAAACATGGGTGTACATATATCATTGTGTTATGATGCTTTGAATTCTTTCCGTAAAATACCAGGAAGGGGAGGAGCTAGATCAAATAGAACCTCCACAGGGTTGCACCAGTCTACACTCCAACTAATAGTAGAGAAGGGTTCATTTTTCCCCACAACCAAGCCAGCTTTTGTTATTGTTTGGTTTCTTGATAATAGCCATTCTTTTTGGGATTAGATGGAATTTCAGTGTTATTTTAGTTTGGATCTCTCGAATGACCAGTAATGTTAAAACTTTTTTCATATGTTTATTTGCCATTTCCACTTCTTCATCTGAGAATCATCTATTCAATTCAGATGCTTTGGATTGGGTTTTTAAATTTGAGGTCTGATTTTTTTGAGTTCTTTAAATATTCTAGATATTAGTCCTTTCTCTAAAGAACAGATGGAAAAATTTTTATTCCCACACTAGGTTATCTCTTCACTCTGTTGGTGGTTTCTCTTGCCGAAATGATCCCAGTTGTTGATTATTTGTGATATTTCCTGTGAGATCAGGGTTTTGTTCATAGAGACATTGCCTACATCTATGTCTTCAAGAGTTCTACCTATTGTCTCTTCTCTCTACCAACAGATGTAGTCTTTCTCTTTCTTTCTCTTTTGTTTTTTGAGATATGACCTCACTATGTAGTCGTGGTTGGCCTTGAACTCACTATGTAGCCCAGGCTGGGCCAATCATCCTGCCTTAACCTCCCAAGTGCTGGGATTACAGGCATACACCACCATGCCTGGCCATTTTAATATTAGACCATTCATGCATTTCAATTTTAGTTTAGTGCATGATGAGACATATGGTCTTGGAGGGGACCACACAGTATTGATTATGCCCAAAGAGGGGTGTAAGTAGTACAGACTGTGAAAAGTTAACCCCACAATAGGCCTGTTTTGAGAAACAAGTCTAGTGGAAGCCTATGTGCTGAAGTCAGAGTAAGTCAGACCCAAATATCATTCCCATAACTGAAACCTTTTTACTAGAAAGACAATGTTATAATTACAATCATATATTTTGTTTATTCTGTTCCTAATTCAAGAATGATTTGTCTTTGCCTTTATCTGCCTTGTCTCCATTAGTTTCCATAGAAACTGCATGATTGTGCAGCCTCACACATAGTTCGCCTTTTCCCCAATTGATTACTAACAAAAATCAGTGGCCTAGACAAACAAGTGCTTTTTGTTAATTTTCCATTTCCCATACTGGTGCCTTGGTTTCTGTATCTCTCAGTTCTGTTTTTTATTTTTTTTTCTCAGGCTTGTATTGTACATTGAACAGAAGGATGGAACCTACTGCTAAAGTTTCCAGTAATGTTTCGGGGGTAACAGTATGGGCCTAGTTTTAATTTTCAGCATGTGGAAAGCCAGTTTTTCTATCTCTATTTATTAAAGAAGCTATCTTACTTTCAATTCAGGTGTTTGACCCCTTTGTGAAGATAAGGTTGATGGAGTTGTTTCTGCATCTCTTAATTAGTTCTATTGATCCTTGGATCTGATTCTTAGCAAGTATCGTGCTGTTTTTATCATGATAGCTTTATAGTATAATTTCAAGTTAGGGATTGTGATGCACTGTGCCTTACCTTTGTTGCCTAGAATAGCTTTTGCTATTGTAGGGCTCTTCTGGTTCCAAATGAATTTTAGGATTCTTATCTCTACTTCTGTGTGGTAAACTGTTAATGTTTTGATAGGGATTACATTAAGTCTGTAGAATATTTTTTGAAGTATCTCCATTTTCGCTATATTGGTTCTTCCTATCCAAGAACAAGTGATATCTTTCCATTTTCTGATATCTCCCTCTATCTCTTTTTTCAGATTACTTTAGTTTTCTATGTAAAGGTCTTTAATTCCTTTATCAGATTGATTCCAAAGTATTTCATTTTTTTCAATGCTATTGTGAAATGTGTGGTTTCCCAATTTCTTTCTCCACGGATTTGTTTTATGTGCACAGAAATGATATTTATTTTTTTGAGTGTTGACTTTGTATCCAGCCATGCTACTGAATTTTCTTATTAAATCTAAAAGACTTTCAGTGGAGTTTTGGGGGTGTTTTATGTACAGTATTATGTCATCTTCAAATAATGATCATTTATATTCTTCCTTCCCTATGCTCATTCCTTTCATTTTTTTCTCTTTTCTAATTTCACTAGTTAATATATTCAGAACAATATTGAATAAGAGTGGTGATAGTGGACATCCTTGTCTTATACTTGATTTTATAGAGTGAAAGCTTTCAGTTTTTGATGATTTAGAAAGATGTTGGATGTTAATTTTTCATAAATTACTTCTATCATTGCCTGTTGAATTCATTCTGTTTGGATTCATGGAGTTGTAGTCTTCATTATCTCTTTCTAGAATGTTCCTCAGAACATTTTGGAGTGTTGGCATTGTGGTTATGTACTTCTTCAGATGTTCTTTTTTATGGAAGCTTCCCATTTCTCTATCAATTTTGAAAGATAGCTTTGCAGGATACATCAATCTGGATTGGAGGTTTTTTGCTTTTAGGGTTTGAAATACTTCATTCCAAGCTCTCCTTGATTAAGGGTTTATGTTGAGAAGTCTATGATTCTGATAAGCTTTACTTTATAGATGATTTCTTTCTTTTCTCTAAAAGCTTTTAATATTCTGTTCTTGAATTACATTTCTGGAATCTTGACTATTATATACCTTTGTGTAATTTATTTTTTGCTTAAATTATTTTATTGGTACATGAGTTCTATATGCCTCACATCTGGATGTCAATTTCTTTTTTCTTGCTTGTGAAATTTTCTGCCATTATTTTTGTGCACAGTATTCTATTTGTGTTATCTCATGTTATTCTTCTTTACATCATTGGCAGCTCTTGGATTGATTTTTCTTGGTCCCTTGCTATTTTAAAGAAATGTTTCTTTGCGTGATCAGTAATCTGATCATGTCTTCTAGATCTGATATTCTGTCCTTATATTGGTTCATTCTCTGTTGTATACTTTCAAAAGACTTTTTAATCTCGTAAATATCAGTTTGAATTTGTTTTTTGAATTCCATTCCTTTTCTATGTTGACATTCTTGGTTTCCATCATTTTCCTAAGCTCCTCTTTTTATCTGTATCTACTGTAGATTCACTAACCATATCCTTCATTACAGTCATCATGTCTAGTTATCTGTTGTATGATGTCTCTAACTCATTCAGAAGATACCTATAAAGAATAGCTGGGTCAAATGGAATTTCTATTTTTACTTTTTTGAAAAATTTCCATAATGTTTTCCACAGTGGTTTTACGAATTTATAGTCCCACCAATAACTTAGAAAGTTTTCTTTCTCCCCACAACCTTGATAACATTTTTTTTGATAGCATTTGTTATTGGTTGATTTCTTTGTGGTAGCAATTCTTTCTGGAGTGAGAAGAAATCCCATTGTTGTTTTCATTTGCATTTATTTCTTTTATAGCCACCAGTATTGAACATTTCTTAGGCATTTATTGGCCATTTGTATTTCTTCATAGAAAATTGTCTATTTCAGTTGCCCATTTTTAAGTGCATCTTTAAATTTGTGGGTTTAATTTTTTGAGTTCTTTATATATTCTAGATATTAGTCATTTGTTTTAGGAGAAACTGGCAAACATTTTTTTCTCATTCTGTAGCTTGTCTCTTCACTGTTAGTGGTTTCCTTTGCTGAGAAGAAGCTTTTAATTTGGTGTGATCCCATGTATTAATTCCTGTTATTTTTGTGCAACTGGAGTTTTGAAAAGAAAATCTTGTCTACAGATATGTATTTAAAGGTGTTCCTTATTTTGTCTTCCAGCAGATTGTTTCTGTTCTAATGTTTAGATCTGTGATCCATTTTGATTTTAGTTTATTGCCAGGTGAGATACATGGGTCTAGGCTCAAGCTGCAGAATGTGGATGACCAGTTTTCCCAGTGTCATTTATTAAAGAGGGTATCTTGCCTCCAGCTATGAGATTTGGACCCTTTGTCAAAAATAACATAACTAAATTAGCCTAGAGTTCTTGATGTATCTTCTATTTGTTCCATTAATCCATTTCTGTTTTTTTTCTTTTCTTTTCTTTTTTTGCCAATACCATGCTTTTTGTAATCATTGTAGCTTTACAGTATAACTTGAAGTCTGAGATGGTGATGCCCCTGCCCTGCCCTTGTTGCTCAGAATTCCTTTTGCTATTCTAGGTTAAATCTATATATCACTTTAGGAAGTATGGCCTTTTTGACTATATTTGCTCTGGATATCCAGGAACAGAGGATATATTTCCATTTTCTTATATCTTATGCTTTTTTCAGAGTACTGCTGTTTTCATTGTAGAGTTCTTTCACTTTCTTGATTAGGTTAATTTCCCAGTATTTAATTTTACTTGATGCTATTGTGAAAGGTACTATTTTCCTAATTTCTCTCTCAGTGAATTTCTTATTGGTGTACAGTAATACCACTGTTTTTGAGTCTTGATTTTGTATCCTGTTACAATGCCGAATTTGCATATTAGTTCAAATTTGTTTGGTGGAGTTTTGGGAGTCTTATGTGTAGAGAATCATGTCATTATCAAATAATGATAATTTAACTTCTTTTTTACCTATCCATATTCTTTTTCTTTCTTTCTTTTCTTGTATTATTCTAGGCAATTTTTCAAGTAATACATTAATCAGAAATGGTGATAGCAGACATCCTTCTGTTGTTCCTGATTTTAGAAGAAAATCCTTCAGCTTCTCTCATCTTAATATGATGTTAGCAGTTGGTTTTTCATTGATGCCTTTTATCAATTTGAGATACCACCTTCTATACTATTATTCCGTGTTTCTGTTGAATAATCAATGGATTCCCACATGAGATAAGAGAAGAAATTTGGCGGTTTCTACAAACAAAAGATGATGCCAGTAAAACCTCCTAGAACCTATGGAACACAATGAAAGTTGTCCTACAAGGGAAGAACACAGCAGTGAATCACACATCAGAAAAATAGAACAAGGTCAAATAAATAACCTACTAATGCATCAAAATGTCATAGAAAAATAAGAACAACCTTATTCCAAAGTGAATACAAGGAAGGGAATTTTAAAGATCAGGGTAAAAATTAATGAAATTCAGACTTAAAAAGAATAAAAAGAACCCATGAGTTGAAGCTTTGGTTCTTTGAAAGATTAAACAAAATAGACAAACACTTAGCTAATCATAACAAAATAAGGAAAAAAAGTCCATAATTCATGCAATTAGAAATGAAAAAAGTGAAATTAAAACAGATATTTCTGAAGTACAGAAAGCTATCAGTAAACACTTTGAGAACCTGTACTGTAATGAAATAGAAAATTCAGAGAAAATGGATAAATTTCTAGATACATGTGAACTCCCAAAGGTGAACCAAGAAGATATGGAAATTCTGAGTAAGCTAATATCAGTCAATGAAATTGAAGAAAAAATAAAAATATGATGAAAAGAAAAAATATAATAAAATATAGAAGAAAATAAAGCGTATTCATATACATTGGAGTACTACTCTCCCACAAAGGATAAACTTGAGACATTTTTAGGTAAATGGATATATCTAGAGATACTCTTAAGTGAAATAAATCATACACCCAAGTCTAAACATCACAGTGTTTCTCTTGTGTCAGAAAACTAAAGTGTAAATAAGGAGCAAAACAGAGAATAGATATAAGAACGTAGATAAAACTTGTCCAAAAAAAAAAAAAAATCTTGTCCAAGTGAGATGGAGAACAAGGTTGGGATGAGGAGGGCAGGAAGTGAGAAGAGTTGTTTTAAAAAAAGAATGAAAGAAACAAATGTAAACAGAGCTTTTATAAGTGGGGAGGGGAGGAAGGGTTGAAGGAGGGAGTTGGATGGGTAAAAACTAAGATATATTATGGACAGGTATAAATTCCCCATGAAGAATTTGACCATTATGTATGGCAAACATGTACTAAAAAACCCCAAATGAATACACTTTTTAAAAATAATTAAAAATATGTAATATATGCTTTCAGACAAATTACAATTAACTGAAAAATTAATAGCTGAAATCTCCACAAAAATTGCTGAAATATTTTGAGATTACACAGTACACTTCCATATGGCACGAGTCAAAGGAGAAATATCAAGAGAAGTTCAAAAAGACTTTCAACTCATCAAACTGAAAATACATCTTACTCAAATTTATAGTACATAGTGAAAACCATGCATAGAGGGAAATTTATACCATGGATGCACACATTAGATAATAAGAAAGCATCAGTCATGTAGCTTTCACCCTAGGAAACTATAAGAAGAATTAAACAACTTACATAAAAATTCACTAAAAAATTAGAGCTGAGAACAATGAAATTGAAAACCACAGAATCCTAAACAAAATATAGAAAATTGCATACAACTTTGTAGAAAAAGTACTCCACCATTAAAAGTGGGATATATTCCAGAAGTTTTAGACTATTTCAACTGCTATAAAAATATAGGGTAGCCTATAATCTATAAAAATTACTTGGTCACAGTCCTGGAAGCTGAAACTCCATTCAAAACACAAGATTTAGTGCCTAGTGGGGGCTCATTTTCTTTTGTAAAAATGGTGACATCTTGCTGTGTCATTATATTTTGAAAGAGGAAAGCAAACTCCCTTGGACTCTTTATTAGGGCACTAATCCCATTAATAAAATTGGAGTTATTATGACCCAATCATTTCTCAAAGGCAACATCTCTTAATTCAAATTAAATTTTAACAAATAGATATTTTGTGGACACAGAATTTTAGACAATAGACCTTTGCCTCTATACCCCCAAAACTTACTCTCTCATATGTAAAATGCATTAATTACCTTGAAATAGCCCCAAAGTTTTATTCTAGTCTGTAGTTTCATCTAAACATCACCCAATTGAGATATGTGTTAGAGTCAAAGATATGTTTTATCCTGAGGAACATTCTCTTCACCTCAGAACCTGTGAAATAAAGCAAGTCATGTGTTTCAAAGATACAATGGTGAGATAGGCACAGGATAAATATTTCCATTACTAAAGGAAGGACCAGGAAGGAAGAAAGAGAAACCTGGTCCCAAAAAGTTTAAAACCCTACAGGGTAAACAATAAATCTTGAGATTAATTTTCTTTTTATCAACATTTCACCTTCTGGACATACTGGCATAGGATTTTGGCCACACATGCTCCAGACAACATTGTTTCCATAGACTTGCTGAGTGCCACTCGTGCTGCCGCTACTAGGATTTGAGATTTTCATGATTGGAGAAATCTAGTTCTCACAGGTTGCAACTTTCATGTGGTCTTCAGTCTTACTGGTGGCTCCACTACCACAATGTCTTTAGGCACCAGCCTTGAGGGTGTTTACTGTGTTAATCTTACCTTTGTGGTCATTCTCTGCTTGTGTACTGTGGCTCTCTGGGATATATTTTGAAATCTAGGTGGAGATAACAATATTTCCATAGCAAGTATGTGGAAATGGCACTGCACAGATCCTGCCATTATTTACCAGTTGAGTTTTCCAGAGGGATGGACCAAGCTACAATTTGACCCACTTGAACCACAGCTCATGGAGCCAAGAATTGCTGATCCAGAATGTGACAAGAGGAGTCTTTCTGTACCTGAGGCCCTGGCATTCTTTATAGGCAACCTATGAATGCCTTCAGTGTCATTTTTTCATGGTCTCAATGACTAGCATCTATCAAACTTGCTTTGGGCCACATGCTTGGTATTCTCTCTTGAACATACAATTTTATTTGTTCCAATTTGGCCAGACTGAGGATTTTTGAGATCTTTCAGTCCTGCTCAGCTTTTCATTATAAATTCTATCTTTAAATAATTTATTTTTCTTATACTTTATATAAGCAGTCAAGAAAATCCATGCTGTTTCTTCCACACTTTTTAAATATATTTCTTCTGCCAAATTTTCTATTTCATTGCTTGTAAGTTCTACCTTAAAAGAAATACTGGGCACAAGTACAATTGAGCCAAGTTCTATGTTACTTCATAACATAGAATAAGGATTGTCTTTTCTCTAGCTTCCAATTCTACCTTCCACATTTCCATCTGTAATCTTATAAAAATTATATTTAACATATGTTTTTCTACCAAAATTTAATCATGATAACAGAGATAATATTTAAAATTATTTAGGCTTTTTTATATATTTCCTCATTCTCTCAGCCTTGACTACAATTGTTCTTAAGGCTATTCATGTCAATATAGGCTTTTTCTAGCATGTATTCAAAACTTTTCCAACTTATACTAATTAGACCTGCTTTAACATTTTGTTTGGTGACAACTACATCCTATTTTTGTACCAATTTATCTTTTAGTTCATTTAGTCTCCTATAGTACTTTACATTTGGTAATTCATAAAAATTAGCATTTATTAATTACAGTTTTGGAGGATGGAACATATAAGATCAACTCACACACTGCTTCTAGGCCTTTTGGGTAAGATCAACTCACAATCAGATTCAGTGTCTGGTGAGGGCTTGCTTTCTTCTGCAAAAATGATAAATCTTACAAAGTTTTTACATGTCTGAAAGGGTAAACAAATTCCTGTAGGTCTCTGTTATAAATGTACAAGACTCATTCATGAGGATATTGCTTACATGACCTAAATGTCATTTTAGATCCCCAGTACTTACTACTATTGCATTGAGGATATTTACATATATACATTTGGGAGAGGGAGAGCACATATACATTCAGACTACTACCCTGAGTATGCAAGGCTCACTCAACATTCAAACGAATCCATGTAGTCCATCTCATTAAGATGATAAAGGAGAATAATCACATCAAAGAATACAAATAAATATTTGACAAAATCTGACTCTAGGAATGTATGTAGGAAAGCTTTATATAACAAATTCACAGAAAAAAATCACACTAAATGGAAAAAAGCTCATGCCTAAGATCCAGAATAGTGCAAGAATGTCCACATTCACCATTTTTATTCAATAAAATTATTGAATTCTTTTTTCTTTGAAGTTAAACATTGATGGGTGCATTTTAGATATATGTAATGATAACATTCATCATAGGGAATTTGTACCTATGCACAATATATTTTAATTCTTTTTTCTTTCCCATTCCCCTCTGCTGCCTTTGACCTCTCCTCCCCTCATTTGCAAAAGATTTGTTTCCATTTTCCCTTCTATTCTCTTTTTTCTTGTCCCTTCCCCCTCCCCCTCTCTTGTTCCCCTTCTCATTTGAATATTTTATTCCCATTTCCAAATATCTATTATATTTTTTCCATATTTCCACTTTCAGTTTCTCAAATCAGTGAAACAATGTGGTATTTAAACACAGGTTTCCAATTTGTCTCACTTAATAGTATGGTCTCAAGGTGCATCCATTTAACTAAAAATGCCTGAAGCTTATCCTTCTTTATGGCAGAGCGGTACTCCATTGTATTAAAAAAAAAAAACACATCTTCTTTATTCATTCATTGGTTGATGGGCATTTGTAGTGTTTCCAAGATTTAGCTACTACAAATTGTGACACTATAAACATGCATGTGCATATATCATTGTGTTGTGATGCTTTTAATTCCTCTGGGAATGGCTGTATCAAATGGAATCCCTAGTTTTAGTTTTCCGAGGAATCTCCACATTAATTTCCACAGTGGTTGCACCAGTCTATACTCCCAGCAACAGTGGAGAAAGGTTCCTTTTTCCCCATGGTTCCACCAGCATTTGATATTGGTTGATTCCCTCATAATAGCCATTCTTTCCGGAGTGAGATGTAATCTCAGCATTGCTTTAATTTGCATCCTTCAAATTGACCAGTGATATCAATTTTTTTCATATATTTATTTGCTATTTCTACTTCTTCATCTGAGAAGTGTCTATTCATTTCAGAGGCCTAATAATTACATTATTGAAATTCTTAACCATAATAATTAAAGAGAATGGAATAAAAGTCATAGAAAGAAATACTACTTAGTAACTTTGTCATTACTGGTACACAGTATCTGACTCTCACAACTTAGAAGAAGGGAGGTTTATTGAAGTCACAGTTTTTAGAGAATTCAATCCACAGTGTAGAAGGGTCCGGTGGAGGAAAGTTGCTCACATCATGGTGACCATGAAACAGACTCAGTGACCCACCTGTTTCCACCTATCTCTACATACTAACAGCACATTCAGCTATGAATTCATTAGTAGATTACTCAACTGATAAGTGTAATGTCCCTAGGACATAATCACCTTCCAAAAGTCCCACTTCTGTACACATAAAGCCTTTATAGAAAATTCTAAACCTTAAACTACAGTGAACCCTCAAGTTAAGACTGGCCTGACACACAAACAGCTTGTCTCTTGTTATCAATAGCATGTACCCAGGTAAACATCCACATCTCAGTTATATTTACTTAAAACCAACTTGAGTTACAACCAGCCCTTGGAAACAGATCAAGTTTGTAATTCAACGGTCCACTGTAAAACATTGTGCCCCAGCCCCCAAAAGTCTCGTGTCCACTTACTTACGTAAAATCTATTTCATCAATTCCTAAGAGTCACCCAAGTTTTAAAAGTTCCAAAATTGCTGAAAAATACAAGTGCACAGGTTCCTCTGGGACTCAATATACACTCTTAACTGTGAGTTCTTGTAAAAATTAAAAAAAACAAGTTAAAAATTTACAATATACAATGGCTCAGCTAAACCATTTCCACTTCAAAAGAGAAGAAATAGGGAAACAGAAAAGAATGGGAACCAAGTAAGACCAAAACCCAGCAGGGCAATCACTAAATCTTATAGTTCTATGTCCAGCAACCAGGGCAAGTAGTGGCAAGATGTGAGCTCCACAGATATTAGGCTATTCCACCCCTACAACATTTCTGGTTGCAGTCCTCCTGGCTTCTCTTTTGGTGTAGCCCTATTCAGTGCCAGGAGCTGTCCTCAGTAAATGTTTCACCTAACAGATCCAAAATCCTAGGGTCTCCACTGCACTTTTGGCTACACTCTTACAGCTGTACACACTGCCCTTTCAGGGGCACACTACCTGGCCTCTCAGGCCTTCTGAATTCTGTGTATAAAACTCCAAGACAACATAACTCTTTCATTCTGCATGTTTGGAAAATCAGCACAATGTGGACCACATCAAGGTCTGGCAACATCTTGAGCAGAAGATGATCTCTCTTGAATTATGAATCCAATGGCCTCTGAGCTCCTGGATGCCTGACCATCAGAAAAATGAATCTTAGGTAACCAATTTCCTAAGTGGGCCTTCTCAAACACTGTGGGCCTTCTCAAAAACCTGACACCTTTGCACTCTTGATGCTGGGAATGATGGGTCTTACAGATTCCTGAGATGTCTTTGAGCATCTTCCCCATTGCCCTGATGCAAATTACTTGGCTTCATTTCAGTGTTAATCCTTTTGGCAACCGTTTTCTCCATGGTCTCAAATTTCAAGCAGTTTCTTTCTGGAAACTACATCTTTTGGTTCTGTCATTTGCTTGTGATGCTTGGCTCATAGTAACAAGCAGTACTCATGCCACAGACTGCATGTTAGGCTGCCTTGAAATTTCTTCTACTAGGTAAATTACCCCACTGACATTAATCTTGGCTTCTCCCAATCCATGGGCAAATGAAATCAAATTTTCTGCCAAAGTATAACACACATGATTTCTAGTCCAACTGCCAGTGGGGTTCTTGTTCCTAAATGAAGCATTCTGCACCTGGATTTTACTGTTTTCATTTCTATCCACTTCTAGTCTTTTGATCTCTGATGAGCATCATCCATCAAACTTTGCTTACAGCATTCTAGGGCTTCTCTAGGCAGTATTTCCAAACTTTTCAAACTCCCCTCATAATGAACTTCCAAATGCTTCTTTTGTTTTGCTGAAATTCTTTTATTGGTACATTTTAGGTATATGATGCATTTACATTTATCACTGGGTGCTTGTACCTGTACATGAGGTATCTTGGTTCTTATTTTTCCCCGTTACCTGTGCACCCTTCATCCCTCCACCCTTCCCTATTTACATACTTTGTTTCCATTTTTTTTCTTTTCTCATAATTTTCCTTTCCATTCTTTCTTTTTCCCATCTCCTCCCACCACCCCTGCCCCTTTGGACCTTTTTCTATTTTGAAGTATCAATTATTAGTTATTAATCCTTTTAGTCCTTATTACACTCTCAGTTTCTCACACTAGAGAAACTATTCTGTATTTACACGTGTGTCTTACTTATTTCACTTAAGAGTATGGCCTCAATATGCATCCATTTAGCTATAAATGACTCTAGTTTCTCATTCTTTATGGCTGAGCAGTATTCCATTTTATAAAAAAACCACATAATTTTTATCCAGTTTCCAGTTGATGGGCACTTGGGCTGTTTCCAAGCTTTAGCTATTACAAGCTGCCGCAATAAACATGGGTACACATATGATGCTTCTAAAGCACATAGTGAGATACAGTCACCTCAAGCACATCATTTCTTTACTAGCAAAACCTGTTTCTTTCCCATCAGTGAGATAAAATACCTGACTCCCTAATTTTGGTTCTTGGCTCAGAGTTTTAGTTTTTGTTCAGCAGACCCTAAGGCAAAAATAGCATGGTGGAAGGGTCTGGGTGGATGATATTTGGTGATCCCTCAGCAGCATGGAAATAGAGAGAGAAAGGATGATCTAGAAAGGGAGATAAACTCTTTCAGATCACTCCTCCAGTGGCCTGTCTCTTCCATCCAGACCCCTACTCCTAACAACACATTCAGTTCTGAACATTTCATTGCATTAATCACCTGATGCCCTCATGAGTAGAGTGGATCTCCTTCCTAAAACCCATTTCTGAACACATGAGGATTTTAGGGTGACATTCTGGAACTAAACCATTACACATAGAAATAGGAAGGAAGAAAATTCAATTAACTTTACCTGAAAATATGATTTTATACATAAAAATACAAAAGATTCCGTTAAGGCATTATTAGATTTGATAAATTAATTCAATATAGTTCTACAATACAAAAATCAAACTACAAAAATTATCAGAATTTTTATGCACCAGTAAATATATGGTTAAGAAAGAAGTCATGACATGAATCCCAATCACAATAGCAACATCTAGAAACTTTAAAGTAGAAAATTAACCAATGATATAAAAAAGATGCTATAGTAAAAATAACAAAGTTTTATCAATGAAATTGAAGACAAATATAAGGAGAAAGACCTCCTGTGTTCTTGAATTGAACAAATTAATATTGTCTAAATGCCCATACTACCTAGAAGAATTTACAGATTCAATACAATCCTCAAGAAAATATCAATGATGTTGTTCTCAATTGATCTAAATAACATTATCCTATAATACATATGGAATCACAAATGATTCTGAATGCCCAAAGTAATCTTGAGCCAAGAGAATAAAGATAAAAGTATCACATTATCTGTTTTCAAAATATATAATTACACCATATATCATATTGATATAAAAACAAAAACACATATCAGTGGTTAAAAAAAAGGATACCTAGAAATAAACCCAAGACTTTTGCAGTGAGCTGATTCTTGACAAATGTGCCAAAAACATATGTTGGAGAAAGGACTGCCACTTAAATAAAAGATATTGGGAAAAAGTAGACATGCACATACACAAAATTGAAACAAGATTCCTATCTCTTGTCCTATCCAAAAACCAACTTACAATGCAAAGACCTAAATATAACACCAGAGGCTAAAAAACAACAGGAATATAACTTGAGAGAAATATTATAAGACAAAAGTGTAGGCAATGATTTTTTCATAGAAATATCACAAAGGCACAGGCAACAAAAACAAAAATATCCAAATGAGAGTATATCAACCAAAGAAGCTTTTGTATAGCAAAGGAAATAATAGAGTGAACACGCAGCCTATAGAATGTAGAAAAATTGGCAAACTATATATCTGACAAGAGATTAATATCCAGAGTGTATAAAAGTTTAAAACCTCAAAAATCAAAAAATAAGTAATTGAATTAAAAATAGACAGTAGATATAAGTAGACATTTCTTAAAAGAATAAATTCAAATGGCCAACAAATTTATGACTAAATGGTTAAGTATATTAGTCATAAAAAATGTAAAACAAAACTACAAAAGATAGCATTTTACCCAGTCAGAATTACTATTAACAAATAGATGAGGATGATAGGTATATAGATATAAATAGATAGATGGATAGATAGATAGATATTGTTGAGATTGTGGAGAGGAAGGACCTCTCATACAGTTTTGGTGAGAATATAAATTGGTACAGTCATTATAAAGAATACTACAGATGTGCCACAAGAAACTGAAAATTAGCTCTACTATATCATCCAACTATATCTCTTTTACATATACAATGACATGCAAATTATATCAGCATATCAAAGAAAAATTTGCACACTTGTGTTTGTTCCACATTATTTACAATATTTAATATTACAATATTTTAATATTACAATATTTAATATATGGATTCAAGATAGATAACCATCAATGGGTAAAAGAATAATGAAAAGTATATATATATATGTGTGTGTGTGTATGCAATTAAATATATTCAGTCTTTTAAAATAATGATATCTTTCATTTTCAGCAAAATAAATAGAACAGGAGGAATGACCAATTCCACATATTCTAATATGTAGATTTTAAATTTTTATTCAAATATATAATAACGATTGATAAATATTGGGAATGGTGGAGAAAAGGGGAATATTGGGAAAATAGATTACTAGTATCAAAGGGCAGATAGAAAAAATAAATTCTAGTATACAATAGTCCAGTGAGGGGGCTATAGTTTGTAATATATTATATATTTTGTGAATACCTAGAAATGGAAATCTTAAAGGGTACAAACACTCAATAATGATAAGAAGATGCAAATGTTAATTTTTTGATTTGGTCTTTATGCATTCTATACATGTGGTGCATTATCAAATGATACTACAAAAATTTGTACAAAGAATGTAATAATTTTATAGAGTGTATATTTGTGTGCATGTATGTGTTTGTATGAATGACACTGAACATTTTCAAAGGAACATAAGAAAGCATTATTAAATTATAATCCAATGAATAAAACAAATATCTCTAAATCCATACTTGTATACGTAAATGAATTATTACAGTTTTGAAATTGATTGAAGTGAGAAATAACCATTGCAGAAGAATTCCAAATAAATTTTTTCACATACTCTGCCCTGAAGTAGGCAGTTAGTAATGTAGTCCCACAAGACCAAAAACTTAACATTATTATGTGATATTAATAATATTTTTCATGACTTGATAGTGCTGAGTTATAAACTGTGTAGCAGACAAGGGAAAGCTGTGCATGGGAATGTGCAGTGTACTGATAACTCTGACTCCTGTGCCTACTACATGCAGTCAGTTAAATTAAAACACGAATGTATCAGATTTTACCTGTGCTTAAGTAACTTGGCCTGTAAGCCAGAGATTGCTGGTAATATTTCAACTGAACTACACGTGTGTGCCTGTGAAGGTAGACATTTAGTGTTATGAAGCAGATATTTAAGTTTACTTATTTAATTATTAAACATGGACTTGTTTTATTTCATTAAATAATTTGATAAGTTAAAATAGCGATTTTTTAGCAATGGAGGTATAGGAAATACAAGTGTTTCAAATAGACTTTTGCTCAGGATATTGTTATAATTACATTTACAACATTACTAATACTAGAAATGTAATGACAAAAATATGTTTAAAAATGTTTGTTACTTATATTCTTCATACATTAACTATATTACATATCTTATACGTGGTCTAAGAGAACTTCTCTTCATTCATGAGGACCGGGCAAGCCAAGAGTTTGGAAATTCACATTCTAGACTCTGTCATGGAAAGGTGGGAAAAGTTATGTTTACATGATGAATCCTGATAAATACTAACTGAAAAATATGATTCAATAACAGAGAATGAATAGTATTAACAGTAATAATTCATGTTAATATAATATAATAAAACAACACTTTACCACTGTGGTCTTCCCTAATGCATAATCCCAGTCTGATTATAAGAAAAAATAGAAAAATCCTAGTTGTAGAAAATTTAACAAACATTTGACCAGAAATCTTCAAGTGTGTCAAGATTACTATAAACAAGGATTTCATAAGAAGTAAAACAGCCAAAGGAACCTATGGAGCATGACAGCCAAAGTAGTTAATTGTCACCCATTGCAAAATAACCACTCGTGCTAGTTTAGAAAACGTACACCTATGTTATTCTATGTGTTAAAAGCAATGTTGAAGTTGTGATAATGATTTTAAAATAAGAAGATTATTTAATCTTGAATTATCTGGTTGTACTCAATGTAATCAAAAATGTTAGAGTTGGAGGGAGCAGGGAGGGATGGGAGGGGAAGGGGAAAAAAAGAATTAAAATATGTTATGCATATTTAAAAACTCTCTACTATATATGTAATCATTATGTATGAAAAATATGCAGTAATGAAAAATAAATTTTAAAAATTAAAAATCATAAAAAAAGAAATGTGAGATGTTAGGTCTCTCAGAATCACAGAAGATGATGGAAACAAAGATGTGCAGAATGTGATTGTTAGAAGGAAGCTACAAGACAAGATATGCAAATGGCTTACTGAAAGAAACAAATTATCTGGAAAATCTCCAGAAAGAATGCAGCTTTGACAACACTGACTTTAATACTACAAGACTCATTTTGGGCTTTAGGCTTCCAGTCTTTTGAATTTAAATTTGTTTTCCATTAAACAATCAAGTTTGTGGTCATTTAGTATAGAAACTGTAAATTAGTAATAAAAGAACAAATGTTATATGTTGTGATGGATGTGGCCTGGAATAGAAAGTAGCCTTAGGTAAAATCTAAGAAATATGAATAAAACATGGACTTCTGATAATGAAATATATAAACATCAATATCTTGATTTTGAACAATGTAAAATGGGACAGTAGGATGTTGACAAATGAGAAAATCAGGTGCTGTGTATATGAAAGCCCTTTCTACCATCTTTTTTTCCAAGTCTAAACTTTCTAAAATACAAAAATTATTTAAGAAAATGAACACTAGCTCTGCCTCCCTTAGGAATCTGTATTATAAATACCTTTGCATATGCATTTATATTTTATTCCTATTTTCATTTAAAAATTTGAAATAATTGAAATGCACATGAGTAGGGGGCTATTTAAATAAAGTTATATCCATATAATGAAGTTACATAAATTTATTAAAATGGTGATCTAAATCTACTTGTATGTACCTGGCAATATCTATTACATAAAGTGATAACCAATGAAATATGTAGAAAAGAATATATATTATTACCCTATTCTCACAAAACAATAACATGTTTATGAGAAAATTTACACATATATATGTGCCAATAAATGCAGAAATTTAAATGATAGCTGCATTTGTAACAGATTGTGGATTAGTTTTGTTTGTCAGAAATTTTCACATTTGCTCTAAAAACTGTTTTATCCTTTTGATTGTCCTCTCTTTCCTTCTCTCTCTTCTTTTCTATCTCCAAATTTTTTCTTATTTTATCTGTATTCCACAAGTTTTGTCTCTATTCCTTATTATTTATCTTTTCCTTGTTGTTTTTCTCTGTTACTATTATTTAATATTATTAATTTTATTTTACTCTCTGTATACCAAATTTATTGCTCTCTTCTCATCTTCCATCGCTGAAAGTTTTAAATTCTATGTTATTTTTATGTTCCTTGTGCTTATAACCTCTAACATTACAACAGCATTATACTTTTATAAATCTGAGATAGTTAAATATATCTTACCTTGATTGAACACTATTTTACTATTAATGGAGTTTAAATTGCATATTTAGTAGATATTTACTGTATATCAATATTTGATTTTTTCTTAGATTTTGCACTGTATCTTTACATCTTGTTTTTATAATTAAAGATGATGCAGTGTTATTTATCATAGTTCGTCATTATCCAGATTGTATCTGATGCTATTGTTATTGCTGATTTTACTAAGACTAATTGATGTATCCCACAAAATTATCTTTCACAATTGATAGAGAAATGAGATGTTTGATGATAAAAGACCACCTAAAGAAATCCATGATCACCAAACCAACAATTCATACAATTCAAAGGTGTATCCTAGAAAGAGACAATGAACATAGCAATGCCAAAAAAATCCAATAGAATGCATCTATCAGGGAAAAAAGATGACCAAATAGAAGAAAATGAAATGGGACCAAGAATAGATAAAATATAAAAACAAGGATACATCGAGTCCTATCAGTTATAACCATAAATTTGAATAGTCTCAAAACACCATCTTAAGACACAGATTAGCAGAATATATCAAGATATAAGATCCAACAATACACTAAATATAAAAAACACATTTAACCTAAAAAGAAATACATAGAGTGAATGTGTAAGGATGGAAAATAATATTCCATGCAACAGGAACAAGGCAAAAAAGAAAACATAAGTATCCTACTGGCTGACAAAAGGAAATTCAAGCCAAGATTGATCAGAAGAGACAAAGAAAGTCAGTACAATACATGCTGGATAAGGGAACAATTCAAAAGGAAAAGATAGTTATCATAAATATATAAGGGCCAATCAATATATAAAAACCAGATACCAGAACATCAAAATTCATTAAAAAACACTAATTGACATGAAAAATCAGATAAGCACCAACACAATGGTAAAGAGAAATCTCAATATCCCACTCTCACAAATGGACAAATGAACTAAGCAAAAAGAATAAAAAAATAATCAGAGTGCAACCAAACCTTTGAACAAATGGATTTAATAGGTATCGAAAGAGTGTTCCCCTAAACAAGAGAATTCATATTCTTCTCTGCAGCACATGGGATTCTCTTCAAAATAAATCACATACTAGTCCATGGAGAATGTTTAAGTAAATGCAACAGAATCAAAATTATCCCATGCTTATTACAAAATCATTGTGCAAATACTAGAAATTAAAAGAAGGCATCACAGAAACTGTACAAACTTATGGATATTGAATAATCAATGAGTCACAGATGAAATTAATGAAGAAATTACAGATTCTACAATCAAATTGTAATGTGAGTACAACATATAGGAACCTATGGAATACAATGAAAGCAATCCTAACAGGGAAGTTTATAGCAATCTATTTCCACATTAGAATAACAACACAAGCTCAAATAAATAACCTAATGATGCATTTTAAGGGTCTAGAAAAAAGAGAACAATTCAAAATCAAAGCTAGTAGATAGAAGGAAATCATAAAGATCATAGCAGAAATTAATACAACCAATATTAAAAAACATACAAAGAAGAAATGAATTAAGTGTTGGTTCACTGAAAGTTTAAAACAAAATAGACAAACTCTTAACCAATCTCACCTAAACACAGAAAGAAAATCCACTCAATTAGAAATGAAAAAGGACAAAATCACAATGGATTCTGCCAAAATCCATTCAATTAGAAATAAAAAAGCACAAAATCACAATGGATTCTGCCAAAATCCAGATCATCAGTAACTATTTGAGAACCTGTTCTCTAATAAAATGGAAAATTCAGAAGAAATGGAGAGATTCCTAGATACATGTGAAATACTAAACCTGAATCAAGAAGATATAGTAAGTTCTTACGTACAAACATTTTAGTTGGGAACTTTCACAGGTATGAATGAACCTGGCATTACAAACATTCATATATGCAAACAAATCACAGAAGTAGCTGACATGTCTGCCAGACATTGTCACACTTGAGAGCCCTGTGCTTATGGTACAGTGTGATAGTGTATCATATTACAGTGCTCAGTCAGACCCTAGTATGTCCAGAAGCAATAGGAAAAGCAGTGGTGATTGCAGAGGACTGCTAGGAAGTGCAAAGAAATAACCATCGAAAAATGTGAAAATTTTTGAGAGATTGGACAGGGGTGAAAAGATGATAAACATCACTCATTCTTATAACTCATTCAATCTTTGGCATAATTCTAAAGAACAAGGACAAGACAATGGAACATGTGAAGTCTGTTGTGCCAATGAAGTCAGTAATAATCTTCATAAAGTATGATAAAATGTTAGAGGTTTTAAACATTCTCAGTGTATGGATGCAGGATCAGCATTAACATTGAGCTCCTCTCAGCTTCATGCTTATTCAAGAAATAGCTAAAAGCCTGTTTGAAAACTTGAAGAAAAAATGAGGTGAACAGGGTGCATCTTTTCTGTCAGCCATAGATGGTTAAACAGATTTAAGGCTAGTGCCAAATTTCACAATGTAAAAGTGGTGAGGCTTCAAGAGCAAATACCATAGGTGCCCAAGTATTTCCAGAAACAGAGCAATTATGGATGAAGGTGCTTATTTACCCCAACATGTTTTTAATTTTGATGAAACAGAACTGTACTGGAAGTGGATACCAGAAAAAAGTTATATAAGTACAGTAAAGAGGAAAAGTTTATGCCATGCTTCAAAACAGCAAAGTACAGCCTTACTCTGTTGTTTGGTGGCAATGCTTCTTGTATATGAAATTAAAGTCTCTCTTAGTTTACCATTTGAAGAGTCCAAGAGCCCTCAAAAACCCAGCCAAGAGCTCTCTACTTGTGTGGAAATGTGGAGAGCGAAAGGTAGAAATAACCTTGAGAGACCTCTGAGTCTGTTGAGAACATAATGAATCCTGGATATGCAGCTGGCACAAAAACAAGGATGGTTACTTGTAACGAGAATGGTTAAATAGAAAGAGTTCGAATGTCTGTAATGCAAGGGAATGTTATTCCCGGAGTTGTAAAGATACATTTGACCTTTTCCCTGGAAAATAATTAGTCGCCGAATTATGTACAGAGGAGGGGTTGGGGGTTATGGGAAAGGTATATAAAGGGCAATAAAGTGGGAAGAGGGGTCTCTCCTCCGCCTCTCTCTCCTTTTTCTTTTCCTCAGAGGTTTTGTTTTTCTTTCATCCTCTCCCCTCCTCTCAGGTACTGTTCGACTAGTGACGGCTGGCACCGTCATGGAAGAATAACTCCAAAGCCTAGGTTACACAGGGCATTTTCCAGGACTGATTTTTCAATACTTTATCCCAGAGATAGAGAAATATTATTTAAAGAAAGATATTCCATTCAACATTCTTTTCTGCTTTACACCAGGTCACCCCCAATTCATGAATGATTTTCATCCCAGTATCAAAGTAGTGCATCTGCCACAGAAAAATATGACACTCATCTCACCTATGGACCAAGAATTTTTTGTGACTCTCAAGAAACATTACTTATGTCAGATTTTGCCAGGCAGTAAAGGCAATTGATGAAACAGTAACAACTTTGCAACAATTTTGGAAGGACTATCACATCTACGAGGCCGTAAAAAAATCAGCTTTGCTTGGTGTGCAGCTTTGCTTGTCAACTTAGAAGAACCTTTACCCACAGTTGCTTCATGAACTTTATGGACTTGAGAAGATGGGTAAGGAGTCCAAAGAAGTCTTCAACAACTTAGGGACCCTTAGCAAGAAGATGGAGCTACATATTCTAGAGGACAACTTCATTGAACTCCTAGCTGTACAACATGAGGAGCTTACTAGTGAGGACATGCTGGAATTGGAGGCCCAGTGAAAAGACAAAGAGAGCCAAGAAGAAGATGTAACTGAAGAACCAAAGAGATTAAAAACACAGGAAAAGGTAAAGGGATTTTCTTTACTTTAAGAGGCACTGCTAGCTTTTGAGGCACAAAACCACAACACTGAATAATACACAAAAGTTGCAGCAACCACTCAGAATGCCATCCAGTGCTACAGAGTCATGTATGATATGATAAAAAAAGTTACTACTCGGACATCATTGGATAATTTTTTCAAGAGGGTAGACACAATTGAATTAATCATCAATAGAATTCATCATGAGCAACAACAAAAATCCCCTGTGTCATCAGCATTACATGTGAGTGAAATTCTATCTTTCCCTGCATTTCCTATTGCTGATTATCCTTCAGCTCCACCATCTCCCTCTTCCAGTTAGTAACTTTTCTTTTGTCAGTTCACTCCATGTAACCCCCTATATGCCTGCTTTTGTACTAAACTGTACCAACATTTTAAGGTAACTATGAAATTAAAAGCATTTTATTTACAGTATTTGTGTATGTGATTTTTTATGCTTTATATTATATTTTTGTGTCAAAAACATATGACTCAGTTTGTTGGACTTATGTATGAATCCGACTTATGAACATTCTCCTGGAATGGAATTCATTCGCAAGTTGGGAACTTACTGTATAAAAATCCTGAATAATCTAATATCAGTCAATGAAATTAAAGAAGTAATCAAAAATCTATCAACTAAGTAAGCCAACATCCCATAGGATTTGCTGTGGGATTCTACAATAATTTTAGAGATCTAATGCTAATATTCCTCAACCTCTTTTGAGGAAATTGAAAGGAAAGGAGTACTCCCACAGTCATTCCTGGAATCAAGCATTACCCAGATGCCAAAATCAGAAAAGGACCCAACCATAAAATAGTACTACAAGCAAATCTCTTTAATTAGATTTTTAAAATCCTGAATAAGATACTGGAAAACAGTGCAGTAAATCATCAAAAAGATTATTAAACATGACCAAGTAGGGTTCATCCTAGAGATCCAGGTATGGTTTAACATATACATATCAATAAATGTAGCACATCACATAAACAAAAGCAATGACAAAACTACATGATCACATCAGTAGCCTCAGAAAAAGCACTTCACATAATCCGAAATGCATTTATGATAAGAACCCTAAATAAAATTGTAATAGAAAATTCTTATCTCAATCTGATAAAAGCCATCCAAGAAAAAGCAACAGTCAACATCATTCTTCATGAGGAAAAAATAAAACCTTTCAGCCTAAAACCAACAAGACAAAAAAGCTCAATATCACCCTTCCTATTTAATATAGTTTTGAAACATTAGGCAAAGTAGTTAAATGAGAGAAAGAAATAAAAGAAATTAAAATAGGAAAAGAAGGTAAATTATTGTTATATATTGATGACATGATTCTTTACATAGGAGATCCACAAAACTCCAGCAAAAAAACTTCTAGAATTAATAACCAAGTTTGGTAGCATAGCAGAATCCAAAGTCAGCACTCAAGAACCAATTCCTGCACACCAATAACAAACTCATGAAGAGAGATATTAGGGAAAATACATCTTTCACAATGACATCAAGAAAAATGAAATACTTAGGAATTCACCTAACTAAGGGACTAAAAGACATCTACAGTGAAAACAATAGTACTCTGCGAAAGGGTATTGAAGATGATATCAGAAAATGGAAAGATACCCCTTGGTCCTGGATAGGCAGAACCAAAATAGTGAAGATAACCATATTTTCAAAACTCTTATAGAGATTTAATGTAATAGCAATCAAACTACCAGAGGCATCCCTCACAGAACTAGAGAAAACAATCCTAAAATTCATATGGAGCCAGAAGAAACCTAGAATAGCTACAGCAACTCGGGGCAACATGGACATGACAGGAGGCATCACAATCCCAAACTTCAAGCTGTACTACAAAGCTACAATTGTAAAAACAGCATAGTATTAGCAAAAACACTTCCTATTTGATCAATTGAACAGAATAGAAGTTGTAGAAACAAACCAAACTATACCCAGTTACCTTATCATTGACAAAAGGGCCAAAAACCTTCCCTAGAGGAAAGACAACCTCTTTAACAAATTGTGCTCACCAAAGATTGAATCTGGACCTATATCTCTTATAATGCAGTAAACTGAAATAAAAATAGGTCAAAGATGCAAATATTAATGCATAATGACTCAATCTGCTGAAAGACAGAACAGGTAAAACTCTTAAAGATGTAAGTGTAGGCCAAATCTTTACTAACAAAACCCCAGTTGGATAAGAAATATTACAAAAAATCAACAAATGGATCAACATCAAATTAAAAAGCTTTGACACAGAAAAGAAAACCAACTTAGCAAAAAGACAGCCTACAGAATGGGAAAAAATATTTGCCAGCTACTCTTCAGAGAACTAATATCTAGATTATACAAAGAACTCAAAAATTTAGAGCCCTCAAATTTAAAGACCCAATTCAAAAATAGGCATCTGAAATGAATAGACTCTTCTTAGATGATAATGACCAGTGAATGCCTAAAAACATGCCCAACGTGGTAGGCCATTTGAAATATGTAAATTAAAACAGCACTGAGACTTCATCTCACTCAACAAAGAATGGATATCTTCAAGATACTAACTAATAACAAATGCTGCTGAGTCTCCAGGGAAAAAGAAACCCTTCAACATTGTTGGTGGGAGTGTAATTGGTATAGTCACTATGGAAATCAGTATGGAGATTCCCCAAAAACTTAAACTGGAAGTTCCATTTGATCCAGCTATTCTCCTTCTACGTAATTTCTTGAAAGAGTTAAAATCATCACAATGATAAATGCACAGTTTGTAATATCCAAAATATTAGAAACAGCCTATATGCCCATCAACAAATATGTGGATAATGAATATTTGGTGTTTATCTAAAATGAAATACTATTGTGTCATAAAGAATGATAAACTTGAGGCTTTTGTAGGTAAATCGCTGAACCTTGAAACCATAATCTTCAGGAAAATAAATTAGACAAAGATCTTTAAATATCATATTATTTCTCTTTATAATTAAGGAGCAGGGCGGAATATAGATATTAGGAAAGGAGAACTTTTTCAAATGGAAAAGGGAACAAAAGATAGTGGATAAGGAGGGCAGACAGGGAAAAATGATTTAAAGAAAAAGTATTGAAGTTAAAAAAAATGGAAATAGAGGTTTTGTAAATGAGGAAGTGAAGAAGAGTTGGAAGGAGGGGAGGGAAAAGAGACAAAAAATTGTGTTATGTACATATACAAATCCCACATGATGAATGTGATCATTATGTACTAAAAACATGTACTAATGAAATATTTATATATGTGTGTATATATACATACATATATATGCATGATTATATTAACTGTGAAAATGATGTCTATATAATGAAAAAAATAATATATAATTTAGAAATGATTTTGTGTCCTGACTTTTAAAATACAAGATGTCACAAATAATATTAAAATATTTTAAAAAAGAAAATGTCTAGGGCCAGGCATCATAGTTTATAACTGTAACCCTAATAATCAGAAGGCTGAGGCAGCAGGAAATTTAATTTAAGAAGAGCCTAAAACAATGCGTTCAATGTCAAGTTGGATTACATAGCAAGACCCTTTCTCAAGTAATGAACAAGCAAAATATTCTAGATTTATGTACAAAGATAAAAATATACTCTTGTTAAAATTAAATGTTAAACTAAACTTTAAAGTAAAGTAGACATGATTCTCATAAAATATGACAGATTTTTCTCAAGAATTTCCTAGGGAGATAACACATTTGACAACATATGTTAGACTGTGTACAGTGAATCAACATATACAACAAAATACAACTATTTTGAAAAAATTCTGTGCCAGATTCCCTTGTGAGATTTCTAAAAGATTCTGTTATTGAATTCACATCTTGCTTGACAGTACTTTTAGCTTAAAAATCAAGACTTTTGAAACATAATTTTTCAATCAGCCCAATAAATATTTGCATGTCAGGAAGATAGGATTCACAATTAATGATTTTTACATACTGATTTAAGTCACAGTAGAACATAAGGGAACATATTGACTTCAATAGTTAATTTTTCCCACAACCTTTGCTCCTTGAAAATAATGGTAGAGTCATTCAGTTGTAACTAAGTTTCTTCTTTAGAATCTAGGCCTGTATCACCATGTGAGAGTTTTGTTCTAGCAGAAACAATTTGTCTTAATCTAAGTTCTCTGATGCTTCAAGAAATGATCTAATTTTAAGAATGTACTTATGATAGCTTGATAAGGCTAAAAAAGTTAGGGATAATGTATCAAATTTTAATATAGGAAACAAAATATTGATATCAATAATTCAGATTTGATCATTACAGTACTATTTTGTGAAATCAATATATTTGTCTGAGTATGATCCATTGACAAAGAAGTAAACAGAATCATAGTGATATTTTTATACCTGAGAGTACAAGGAGGGAATTTGTTTCCAATTTAAGATCCACATGAGAATAGTGATGTACATACTTGATTAGTAGGCAGTGATCAACTTCCTTGTGCTATGAGACCTGAGTGAGGAAATCACATCTCGGTTCTCAAATGAATTCAATAAAGTCAACAGAGGTCAATTTCAAGTGAAAATCCAATGCTTATTCAAACAATTCTACTGTGATAGTCATTCAGGGGAATATTGAAATCTTTGTGTGACCACAATGGAGAGAAAATGAAATGGCTACCCATGAGCAATGAGATAACAATTGCACCTCAAAAACATGCAGAAATATAATGTGAGGTAGTACGAAACTCCTTGGAAATTCTTGAGGAGTTGGAACTTCCAAATGGTATTTATAAGGACAGACTGAGAAGCAGACTAAATCTTTGTGAGTATAGAAACAAGGAAGCAAAAATAAGATAGCACTTTAGAAAGGTAAAGTAAGTTGATGACTGACAATTGTTTCTTGGCTTGGAGGATATGGAGACTATTTATGCTTTTAGCAATACTGTTATTGTGAAGTGATGGCAGGGTTTGGAAACACGATTGCAAATCCAGCTGAGAAAGTGGAGAAATGGAAATGAATTTGAAACCTGTTTCCACCGATTATATTTAGACAAAGCATTTGAATACTCATCCTCATTTTCCTTATATCTCCCATAAGCATATAATTCATGTTCATTGACTTTATTAAACATATTGTAAAACACACATAAACCATTGACTTCATATGCTAATAATTTAAATATGAGAGATAAGGTCCATAACTTTTATTCAACATATGCTCATTTTGTTAACAAGTGTGACTTACACGTTTTGCCTTGCACTGTCAAGTGGGGAAAAACATATGCAGTTCTAATTTACCAGTCACCCAGTAAATATTAATTCAGAAAGATATTGTTAGAAAACTGGTCAAATTGCTTGACAAACTATTAATATAATGTTTATATCAATTCATGTATCTAAGGAGTTCTCAGAGAGAAGAGATTTTGATTGTTTTGTTTTCTCTTTTGTGTTATTGCAATAATACATCTTTTAAAATATTCAAATATCAGATTAAGATGCAAGAGATAAACATGAATTACTGATGCAATCAACAGGGTACAGTGAAAATAAATATTCTTTTGAATCCAAAATTAGTGACGAGGCAAACTCCTGGACAGACTGTAATTTTTACTTTAAAGCTCAGGCAAGCTGCCATATGAAATATTAGTGTAAGTTTGATCAAGGATGCACCACAAAGTAAATCAATATTTTAAAACAGTGACGTTTATAGTTGGTTTCAAGATAGGTTTGAAGACAGATAATTAAAGTGTATGATCAAAATTATTTTGACAATATAATAGATAAGGGCACCAATGGAGGAAATAATTGCAGACCAAGTGAACACAAGTTGCACATTTTTAACCACCGTAGAGTTGAAATAGCATCAAACTCTTGAGGTGATGATAGAATTTTGTGAACCTCTGCTAACACCTGAAACTGTGGATTATGATCCCATTTGGCAGTGCCAGGACCAGGGCAAATCAGTGCAGCTCTCAGCAAGATGCTCCTGTGAAATAAGAAGTGGTTGCAAAATCTAGATACCACCTGGAAAAATCTATTTCTAAAAATGAAAATGTTGTTTATATCTGTGTTCTTTTTTTTGTCTGAGTTTTCCTTCAGAAATACTAGCTCCATGATAATAAATATGATTATTTCATATGGAAAATAAAATAAAAGCAAATAAAAATCAAACAAATACCCAAATCAGCAGCATGTGTAACAGCAAAGTTAAAGTAAAATTGACTTTAGTCACGTATTTTTTACCCTATGGATTATACTGCAGAATATGTTGTAGTGCCTAGGATTACTGGTAGCAAAGCAGTCTTGTAAAAGATTTGATTGACATTTTAAAGTTAAAAAGGGTGGTAATAAAATCATAAATCCCATTTAGTTCTGTGCAATAATGTGAAAATCAAAGTGTCATTTAAAATTAATGGCTGAGAAATACACACACATATTAGTCAAATGCAAATGCAAAGCAGGTTGTGAGACTGATGAAGGTAACAGAGGTCAATTCTCTAAGTGATTTCTGAGAAAGTCCTGCTCATTTTTTATGATGTATAATAATATTGGTGGATTTCATGCAAGTTACACCAATGAACAGGGTAGCCAAAACCACATTGCAGTATTTAGTCAGCTCTCACATGTCGAAGAAATAATTTTATTCTCTTTTTACTCCATGAACTCAGAAAAAAATATTATTTTCTCTATTTTGGAGATTCTACTCCATGCACTGTGTTGTATAAAGTCATTAGCAGCATTAATATAAATACTTCACATTTTTATAGCAACAAATGCTTTTCAAATTACTTCTTATCCTATTATTCACTCACTCCTCAGTTACTTCAATATTTGTCTTTTTCTCATTCTTATAAAAAATACTTGAAGCTGAATAATTTATTAAATATGGTATATATTTTACCCACAGCTTTGGATATGGAGTCCAAACACTGCGGTGGCAATTCTTTTTCTTTTTAAGAATTTTTTTTTTTTTTTTTTTTTTTTTTTTTTGGAACCAGGGATCAAACTCAGGATCTTGTGTTTTCGAGGCAGGCAGAGGAAACAATGAGCTAAATCCCCATTGGATCCAATTTTAATTAGGGTCTCATGGCAGATGGTATCACAGTGAAAACACGTGCAAGAGGGTTTACATGATGATACATGAAGCCATAAAGCAGGTAAGATCCAGTGTAACTCTTTTATTATACCTCTTTCTTGAGAAGTAACCAGGGTCCTACAAAACTCCATTAATTACTTCTGAGGGCAGTGCTCCTAGTGACCTAATGATCTCCTGCTAGGGCCCACATTTTGAAGATCCTACCAGAAGTAGAATCCTACCCACATCACTACATTGGGGGACAATTTCTAACACATAAACCATAGGGGACAAACTATATCCAAACCATAGTAACAACTCCAAAATGAATAATAATCCCATGAGATATTATTTATATATCTTGTCCATTTCTTTCAAACATTAGTATAATAATATGGCTCACACATTTCCTAAAACTAAAATAAATTACAACACAATTAAAGGCTATAATTTCAGAGTACAAGATTATAAAGCCAAGCAGTTTCCTTATTCTGGACCTCAGTTTTCTCATTTCTAAAATGGAGAAGATGATACTGAAGGTACCTCCAGCTCTAACTTTACATGAGGTTATGAGAGTATGTTATCATCAAGGCAAACCATACTGTAACATTTAATCATTGAAGCCTCAGCATTTAACAGTAAGATAAAGGAGAGAACTTGCTACCCTGTAAGTAGGATAAATTTGTAGGAGGTATTTAACAGTATTTTTTTGAACTCAGCCTTTTTCTCCTGTTAACTGTACATGCTGCATGTCTAGTATTTTTAAATTATTTTTATTGGTACATTTTAGGTATAAAATACAGTTACATTCATCATTGGAAATTTGCACATTTACATAAATTCTCTTGGTTCTTATTTTTTCCCCATTCCCCTGCAGTCCCTTCAACTCCATCAACCATCCCTATTTACAAAGACTTTCTTTCCATTTTTGCATTTTCTCATATTGACTCCATTCCCTTCTTTTCTTTCCCCTATGGCTCCCACTTCCCCTTCCCCTTTGCCCATTTAATTCTTATTTCACATTATCTATTTTACATTTTAGTCCTTATTTACACTTCAAGATTCTCACATTAGAGAAGCTATTCAGTATTTACACAGGTGTGTCCTATTTATTTTACTTAAGAGTATTGAATCAATATGCATCCATTTAGCAATAAATGTCTCTAATTTCTCATTTTTTTATGGCTGAGTAGTACTTCATTTTATTAAAAAATCACATTTTCTTGATCCAGTCTCCAGCTGATGGGCAATTGGGCTAAGTTTTCACAATTACAAATTGTGCTGCTATTAACATGGGTGTGCATATATCATTGTGGTATGATTCTGTTAATTCTTTGGGGAAGATACCCAGCAGAGGAATAGCTGGGTCAAATGGGACTTCCAGTCCTAGTTCATTAAGGTATCTCCATATTGATTTCCACAGTGGTTGCATCAGTCTACACTCCCAGCAGCAGTGGAGCAGGGTTCCTCTATCCCCACAGCCCCACCAACATTCGTTGATGGTTGATTTCATGATAGAATCCATTCTTTCTGGGGTGAGGTGGAATCTCAGCATTGTTTTCATTTGCATCTCTTGAATGATCAGTGATGTTGAAGATATTATCAAATGTTTATTTGCTATTTCTAATTCTTTGTCTGAGAAATGTCTGTTCATTTCAGATGCAAATTTTTGGATTGGGTCTTTAAATTTGGGAGGTCTGATATTTTCAAATTCTTTTTAGATTCTAGATGGAAGACCTTTGTCTGAGGAACAGTAGGTGAAAATTTTTTCCCACACAGTGGGTTGACTCTTCACACTGTTGTTGGTTTCTCTTTCTGTGCAGAAGCTTTTTAATAGGAAAAGATACCACTTGTTTATTGTTTGTACTAGTTCAAGGTCAACTGAGGTTTTGTTCATAAAATATTTTTCTACACCAATGTCTTCCATAGATCTACCTAAACACTGTTCCGTCTGGTTCAGTGTTTCTCTTTTTAATATCTGGATCTTTAATCCATTTTGATTTTATTTTAGAGCATGGTGAGAGATATGTCTAGTTTGAATCTTGGGCAAGTTGAAACCCAATTTTTCCAGCACCATTTATTAAAGAGGCTCTTTCCTCCAGTGAGGGTGTTTGGCTCCTTTGT
>NW_004624851.1:7145140-7218470 GCF_000247695.1 Heterocephalus glaber | reverse complement strand
TATTTGCCAGTAACTTATTAAGGATTTTTGCATCTATGTTCATTAGTGAGATTGGCCTATAGTTCTCTTTTTCGGTTGGGTCTTTCTCTGCTTTTGGGATCAAGGTGATGCTTGCTTCAAGGAATGAATTCAGGAGTATTGCTTCCTTTTCAATTTCATTGAAGAGTTTAAACAGTACTGGCAATAATTCCTCTCTAAAAATCTTGTAGAATGCACCAGGGAAGCCATGAGGATACTGGCTTTTCATAGTTGGCAAGTTTTTAATTATGTTTTCAATTTTATTGAATTTATATTGTGTTGTTTAGAATTTTTAGGTCTTCTGGGCGCAACTTTTTAATTCATACATATCTAGGAATTTCTCAATTTCTTCTGTGCTTTCCATCTTATTGGCATATAGGTTCTAAAAGTAGGTATTGCTGATTCTCTGGATTTCTGTTGGGTCTGTTGTAATTTCACCCTTTTCATTCTTAATTGCATGGATTTGAGTCTTTTTTTTCTTTTTGATAAGTTTGGCTAAGGGTTCCTCAAATTTGTTTATTTTTTCAAAGAACCAACTCTTTGCCTCATTGATTTTTTGTTTCATTCTCCTAGTCTCCATTGCATTGATTTCTGCTCTGATTTTTATAATTTCTTCTATTGTAAGAGCTTTGGGTTTGTCCTGCTCTTATTTTTCTAGAAGCTTGAAGTTCGGCATCAGGTTGTGTAACTGAGCTCGCTCTGTTTTGCCAATGTGAGTATTCACAGCTATGAATTTCCTTCATAAGACTGCTTTCATTGTGTCCCATAGATTCTGATATGTTGCTTTGGCATTGTCCTTTAATTTTAGGAACTGTCTAATTTCTTCTTTATTTTCCTCTGTGATCCATTGGTTATTCAGAATTGCATTGTTGAGTTCCTAAGTGTTCATGAAATTCTTTTGGTTTCTTTTGCTATGGATCTCCAATTTCATCGCACTATGGTCTGATAATATACAGGGTACAACTGCAATTACTTTGTAGTTACTTAAACATGTTCTATGAGCAAGTATGTGGTCTAAATTGGAGAACTACCTGTGTGCAGTTGAAAGAATGTTTATTCTGATTTTGTGGAGTGGAACACTCTGTAAACATCTCTTAAGTTCATTTGTTCAAGAGTTTAATTGAGTTCTAGTATTTTGTTGCTTATTTTTTGTCTAGTTTGTCTACTTGTGACAGTGGAGTTTTGAGGTGCCCCACTACTATTGCATTAGTGCTTATTTGATTTTTCAGGTCTACTTGTATTTGTTTTATATAGTTGTGCACACTACTGTTTGGTACATATACATGTGTGTTTGTCATTTCTTCCTTTAGGATTGTTCCCTTTACAAGGATGTAGTGTCCTTCCTTGTCTCCCTTAAACAGTTTTGGTTTGAAATCTACTTGATCTGCAAAGAGGATAACTACTCTACTACTTTTTGAGGGTTCCTGTCACATGGAATATTGTTTTCCACCCTTTGGCTTTCAGTCTATAAGTTTCTTTTTGAATTAAGTGTGTTTCTTGTATGCAGTATATTGTTGGATCTTGCTTCTTGACACATTCTGCCAGTCTATTTCTATTGCTTGGTGAATTGAGACCATTAACATTGATGGTTATAACTGATACATATTGACTTATCCTTGTCATGACTCTTTCTTTTTGTTAGATTCTCCCCCTTTATATTTAGTTTCTTTTGTGCCTAAATGATTCATTCTCCTGGGTTTCCTGGGGTGTGTTCCTCATTGTCTTTTCCTATGATATTGTCTAAAAATTTTTGGAAGTTCCTAATGTGCTCTTTGTCATGACAGTATTTTATTTCTCCATCAAGTTTGAAAGATAGTTTTTCCATGTACATCAATCAGGGTTGGAGTTTGTTTTCTCTTAGGGGTTGAAATACATCACTCTAAGCTCTTCTTGCCTTGAGTATTTGTGCTGAGAAGTCTGCTGTGATTCTTATGGGCTTTTCTTTGTGATTTGTTTCTTTTCTCTAACTGCTTGTAGAATTTTGTTCTTCCACAGGGTTTCTGGAATCCTATTATATGACTAGGTGTAGATATATATATTTTTTTTTATCAAGGCTAGTTGGGTTCCTATATGGCTCACTTATCTGTATGTGAGGTACTCCCCCCTGACCACCTGCTTGGGAAGTTTTCAGACATCACTTCTGTGAACAGTTTTTTTATGTCATCTGCATTCGCTCCTGTTTCTTCATTGACTCTGATCGTTCTTATGTTATTCTTCTTTGCATCTTCTAGTAGGTACTGGCTTTGTTTCTTTCTTTCTTTTTTTTTTTTTTTTTGGTACCGGGGATTGAACTCGGGTCCTTGAACTTGCGCAGCAGGTGGCGAAACTACTGAGCTAAATCCCCGGCCCAACTACTGGCTTGATTTCTAATGTCCCCTTACTATTTTTGAGAAGTTTTTCTTTTCCTGGTCATTAATTGCAATCTTATCTTCTATATCTGAAATTCTGTTCTCACACTGGCTTATTCTGCTGCGTAGACTTTCAATGGAGTTTTTAATCCCTGGATATCTTTTTGCATCTGTTTTATGGATTCTATTTGTTTCCTATGTTGGAATTCCATCATGTTCCTCACCTCCTCTCCTTTTTTTCTGTGTCCTCTCTAGATTTATTAATCATGTCTTGCACTATAGGCACAATCTCTGCTTTTATCTGAGAAATTATTTCTAATTTCAATGTTCCCAGATCCTCTTTTGTTACCAGTTCATGGAGTCCAGGTTGTTTAGTATCAGGTTTTTCCATCTCGTTTCCCTTTGGGCTTGCTTTAGGTGATCTGGACGTCTTGTTTTCAGACTTGTTTATGTGTCTTTTCATACAATGGTCGGGGGGGATGTGCTGCTGGCACCCGCACAGCTCACCTTTTAGGCACTGAGTTGTCTCTGCTCCTCTTTGCTGGGAGCAGCGGTACAGTGGCCAAAAAGGCTCAGCTACTGGGTTCTGGGGGCCTCTGCTCCTCCATACTTGGGGCAATGGTATGGCAGCCTGAAAGGCTCAGCTACTCGGCACCCAGGGCCTCTGCTCCTCCCCACTGGGGGCCTTGGAAAGGCAGCCTGAAAGTCTCACCTACTGTGTGCTAGAGGCCTCTGCTCCTTGGTGCTGGGGATGGTGGTATGGTGGCCTGAAATGCTCAAGCATTTAATAATTCTTTTTTTTGGGGGGGGTACCAGGGATCGAACTCTGGTCCTTGTACTTGTGAGGCAGGTGGCAGAATCACTGAGCTCAATCCTTGGCCCATGCATTTAATAATTCTTAAAACTATCTGTGTACCTCTGAGCAAAAATGTACATAGACTGTTAAAATTTGATGAATTTGTTTTCTCATTAATGTGTTTTACTCCAAAACCCCCACAGGCAGCAGACCACCAGTATTGCATGGATTCCAAGCTGTTTTTGTTTTTCTGAATTTAAATCTAGTCTTTGTAAAAATAAAATATTTCATAGAAAGCTGATAGAGTAATAATATGCTCAAATTTTAGATTACTATGGATTTAGATATTGAAACATATAGCATACATTTCTAAAATTAAAAATAATTTCTATTCAAGCCTCAATTTTGTCTAAGATAGGAAAATAATAAAATTAACTCCAAAACTCAGTCACTTTATTTTTCTAGTCTTTCTCCTTCCTGTGATATGTTAAAAAGTGTGCTTATGCAAATGCCTCCTGGCTATCAGTGTGGAGGTACATGTCACTATTGATCTATATCAGTATTGGTTTTCTGAGATGCAACTAATTTTTTTTTCCTTAAATTGTTTTATTGGTACATTTTAGGCATACAATATCATTTTAGGTATTTAGGTATACATTTAACATTGGGTGCTTGTACCTGTACATGATGCATCTTGGTTCTTATTTTTTCCCCATTACCTGTGCGCCCTTCAGAAATGAAGTCTATGTAAATAGGGAAGGGTGGAGATGCAACTAATTTTAATAGTGAGATACATTCACTTGCTGTTTGACATTTTGATTTAGTAATGTCAGTTATTGACTGTATCCTAAATGATCCACTTACCTTGTGCTGGAGCCTTGTTTCATCCCATTCTTAGGAGCTCCGATAGTCTTTCTTTTTGTTAGCTAATTCTTGTATTTGATTCCTAGAGATCAAATTTCTCCAGAAATAGAGGTTCATATTATTTTTTCCTAGAAAAGGGGGGTTATATTCTCTTTGATCCCCAAGAATATATACAGTGGGTGCTATATTGTTTCAAACTTGGTATTTTATCTCCAAATTCTTATCACCTCTTCTCTAACCAAAGTGCGCCTGTTTACTTTCTTATAGCAGGAAAGATTAAAAAAAAACTTTTTGTCCTAATATAATGTTTATGATAGCACCAAGGATGTTGGACTCTCACATGAGTAATATTTTATATTGTTTTTCTTTACAGTTCAATTGTAGCCACACATAACAGTATAGTGGATGCCAAATTATCATTAAATTGGGATGAGAGTGGCACAGGAGGCAACAAATACAAGTAAAATGTTTGTCAAGTCAAACATACAAATAGTAAGTGTGACAACAGAAAAGAAAAAAATAATAGAAACTCAAAATTGAAATATTGCTCAGGTACTTTGAGACACATTCAGTGATTTTTTTGAAAAGTTTCTTCATAACAAAAAAACTCAACCAATTACTTAAATTCAGTTTTTTAAAATAACAAGGAAACAATGTTATATTTGGATCTTCTATTCCTACCTTATGAGCTAGGAAAATGGACATACAAATAATAGATGTAAAACACAATAATAATCAAATGACATATATAAGTACATATGTGTATGTATATTTTATTAGCTAGCTACCTAGCTATAGAGAATAAAATTATCTTATTTCACTTTACTTGGCACTTTCCCATTCTGAGTGCTCACTAATAATTATCTTTTATGAGTTGTATTATACTGAAATTATTGGGTCTCCTCAGCATGCTCAGAACTTTCTTTGCCATTATTTGCTATGTATGTCCTCTCCAATCACTCTAATATAGCCTCATGTTTCAATATTTTTTCATTTCTCTTTTTCAATAAAAATTTACCATTTTCTCAGTACCTTTTCTCTTATACTCCACGCCTAGTAATTCCTGTTGTTTTACCAAGGGTTATGTAGAAGAAATCATACAGAATAGATTAGAAAATCTACATGTGAAAATTTAATTCTAATTGCTGGCATTTAGCTATTTTGGACAATTCTTTGAAAAAGACAGTTGTGGCAGCTGGAGTAGGAGAAGCAGCACAGATAGACAGAGCCATACATGATGTCATACATCACACCAACTTTATTCAACTATGATCAGTCTTTAAATAGTGAAAAATATATTAAGCTAGAATTCAGATAATTTTAGGAATCTTGAATATTCATAATACAATTAATATGGGGCTAATTAACTGCTATATTTAGGAACAGATTTATTCAAATGGTCAGAAAGAAGACATATCTAAATATTTTTCTTTTCATCAAAATTTTATCTTTCTCGATTCAAACAAAATTCTTGAAACATTTAACAGAATAGGCAAAACTACCAATGGGAACCTTCAAAAACTGAATTAAAAGACAGCAATATTGAACTGTAAAGTGCAAAGCATTTTGAAACATGCCATTCTTTTCTTGTTTCAGTCATTTCCTGTTATTTCAAGTCCCATAATCAGAATAGGAATATTCACAGCCTATAATTTCTTAGTTCCATGTAACGTAGGCAGACTGAAATATTGTGCAGTGATAATTTAGGTCTTTGACTGCATTTCCTGCCTGACTCCATATTCAGTCAGATTTGGCAATTTTTAAGCAGTCTTAGAGTTGAGTTTGATATAAAATACTTTAAGGTACAAGGTTAAAAATTTCTAGTCCAAATTTTACCAATTCCTTCCTCCACACACACACAAAAAGATAAAAACTCATTCAACCTACAGAAATGAGCATGTCAGGATCAAAAGAGAAAAATCAATAAAAATGATCAAAATTGGAAAAAAAAAAACACCTTGCTCCTCTGTAGCAGCAGTTGAAAGTGGGCATTAGAATTAAGTGAAATTCAGATGCTATAATCCCTTGGGGCATTATTGTTGGTTACCATAACCCATTTCATACTTTTCTAATAAAATTAGGTACTTTAACATAATGATAGCTGGCTTTACATCTCAGCAGCTGCACCTGAAGGATACAGAAAGCAATCATTGCGTTCACCCACTTGGTATGATGAATGGCAAGGTGTGTACACCTGTGCAAAGGTGGCAAATTGAGAATTTTAGCCACATAATTATTTCTGTAGCACTTTTGCATAGTTATCCCTGAATATCATGGGGAGCAAAATACATTCATGCCATTCTTCTTTTATGGAAAATATCCCATCCCATACTTTCTAATGAAATTATGTACTTTAGCATAATGGTAGCTGGCTGTGCATCTAAGTAGATGTGCCTGAGGGATACAGGAAAGTCTTTTTTTTGTACCGGGGATTGAACTCAGGACATTGTGCTTGCAAGGCAGACGCCTGCACCACAGATCTAAATCCCTGGCCCTGGGGAAAGTCTTTGTGTCCACTCGCTTGGTACAATGAACAGCAATGTGTGTATACCTGTGCAAAATTATCAAATCGAGATTTTTACCCACATAATGATCCATGCATTTCATATGTAGCCCTGAGCATCACAGAGAGGGTGTTAAAATACAACTATGTAATTCTTCTGTTGCAAAAATCTCATTTGCCATAATGGAACAGTCTCTGTGCCTAGAGAAAGCAGAAACCCATCTGTGCATTCACCCCTTGGCAGATAAATGGCAAAGTGTGTACAGAAGCTACACAGCAGCAATAGGTGAGTTTTACCCATGAAATGCTCATGGTTGAATTTCTCAATTGCATCCTTTGTTGTCCAAAGCATTTTTGATTTGAAGCATTTTGACTTCTTTTTTTGTTTATTCACTTTTTGTATCAGCTACAAAAAAGAAAAAATCTCCAAGACCAACACCAAATAGATTTTCACCTATGATTTATTCTAATTTTTTTATGGTTTCAGAACTTACACTTCAGTCTTTAACCCACTTTCATTTATTTTTCCTGTGTAATGTATGGTAAGGGTCTATTTTTATTTTTACATAAAGATATCTGATTTTCTCATAATCACTTATTTAAGATATTACCCTTTCTCCATTCTGAATTTTTGAAAATTTGTCCATATATGCATGGGTTAATTTCTGGGTTCTTTATTACATTTCACTGTTTTACGGGTTTGGTTTAATGCCAGCACCATACTGTTTTGAACACTATAGCTTTACAGTATAAATTGAAATCTGGAAATGTCATATTTCCTGATCTTTATTCTTTCTCAGGTTTGTATTGAGTACCAACATCTTTTGTGACTCTGCAAAGATTTTAGGGTTTTTTCTACTTCTGTAAATATTTGCCATTGAATTTTGAAAGAGAATGCATTGAATCTCCAGTTGGCTTAGGCTAGAATGGACATGTGAATGATATTAATTATGACAATATATGAACATAGGCTATCTTTGTATTTATTTGTCTCTTCAAGTTTTTCATCACTATTTTATACTTTTTTGTGTATATTCTTTCACATCCTTGGTTAAATTTTTCCTATGTAATTTATTATTTATGATGCTATTATAAATCAGATACTTGATTTTTTTCTAATAGTTCAATATGATCTAATAATTTTTGATATGTCTAAAGGAATTGAAATAAATATCTCAAAGAGACATTTTTATTCCCATGTTCAATCATTATTTACAACAAGATAGTCATGGAAAAACTCAAGTTATACCATCAAAGTTCAAAGAAAGAATAAATTGTATGTGCAGCATAGTATATTTACCTTTAAAAATAAGTTTTGCATTTGTAGAAACATGCACAAACTTTGAGAGCACAGTGCTACATGATAAAAAATGCTTCATAAACTGACTTTTATGTGGAATTATAAAATGTTGAATAGTATCTACAAGGAGTACAATGGAATAAAAAAATGAGATGTTAATCAAAGGACTGAAAGTTTCATTTATGTAGGAAGAATATGTACTAGAGCTCTGAATATGGTGACTATATATGATACTGTGTTATATATTTGAATGTTGGTAAAAGAAATGCTCTTAGGTGTTCTCACAATACACAGAAAAAGTAACTGTAAAGAGATTACTATGTGAATTTGTTTAGCCTTAGTGATTAGTTCACAATGAATGTGTTATATACTTTATATATAATTTTACTACAAATGAGGAATGGTCAATTCTTAGTACCTTCAAATAGTAAAAACAAAAACTGATCTTCACATTTCATGCCCTTATATATTTTCCACTAGATTTCTATTTTTTCTTGAAAATTTAATCAAATATCTATTAATACATACATTTTGAAAGCAACGCAATCTATCAAAAAGTTAAGTTATGAGGTAATGTCCACTTTAGTTTTTATTTTTCATCTTAATTTTTGCTACAATAAAAACTTTATTCGAACTCTCATGATTCAAAAAATTTTAGCTCATTTGATCATCATTTAGACATATATATGTTTTTCTTTTGCAGCTTAAAATAAGGATTTTCCAGGTGTTATATTATGGCACCAAAGAGTTTATTGAAATTTTGAAAAGTGGACTTAGGCAATAACTTGTATTTTGGATAAAGAATACAAATAGTTGGTTTGACATTTACATAAAATTTATAAATTTCTATATTATATAAAGCATTATAAACCATCAAATTATTCAACTAAAGTGATGACTGTGTTTATCTTTCTGTGTATGTGCACATTTGCATGCGTGTGTATGTGTCCAATGGGTGAGAGTGAGAGAGACTGAAGTATTGAGAGGAAAGAATGAAAAGAAGTTGGAGAATTTGGTATGCTTTACATAAATATTTTAAATAAATGTTTTAGTTTGAAAAATATGAAATTTACCTACAATTGCAAAGATACTATAGAATCTTTCTGTACTTTCAATCAGTTTCCCTGTCATATTTTTCATTCTCCCAATTAGTCAAAGTTAATTAATTAAATTTGGCACTTTTGAATTATCTAGATTTCATACTTTATTCAGTTTCCTTTGTTTTTACTTAACATGTATTTTTATTACAATATAATATACACAATAGAATAGGTTATTTACTCAAATTTCTTTTTTTATTGACTTTGACAGTTTAGGATGCCACTTGATTTGAGTTAGTCTACTTTTCATAATTAGTTAGGGGTTATGGGTGTTTGGGATGAATACTATAGAAGTGAAATGCCTTTCCTATTCTATCATTTTAACAGTAAACTTGTATACACAATGATTATCTCATATGAGGCTAACATTTAAGCACATAGTTGTCATGTTTCTCCAGTGTAAATTTAGTATTTTTACCTTGTCTATAATCCATTCTTTGGAAGAATGTTACTAATTGCAGCCTAAAGTAAAACAGAGAAATTGATGTGGGAAATGGTTTAAATTTTATCTTCTTGAGGAGTTCATTGTCCAAATTATTTGAAATTATTATGTAAGGATGAAGTGTCTCTTCTCTCCACTTTAATTTTTGATTCATAAGTTGTTTTATGTCTGTATAGTTTTGTGTATTCATTTTATGCTTTGAGTTATACCCTAATACAACTTTATTTTATTGCTCAAGTTGTTCCAGATGGGACAACTTGGAGTTCTTTCAAGTTGGATCTAGCATATCTTTTACATGCCCTTGATTTGAGTTTTGATGACTTCCTTATTTCCAAGTGCTATAAGAACTCCAAACATTTCTGTATATTCCCTGATCCAGTTCTCTTCAGCACAAATGAACAGAGATGACAATCAAAAGATTCACCTAATTGAAGAAGAGACATAAATCCAAGAGGAACATTTCACTTTAGGTCTGAAGTAAAGAAACAAAAACAAAACAAAACAAAACAAAACAAAACAGAAAAACTGGGTGAGAAAAAATGTAGTGACATAGGGTTGGAGAAGGGGAGAGCTAAATTGGGATCTCCTGGGATCCCCTGTGAGTCCCAGCATCAGACCAGAAAATTCACATTCCTTGTATTTCATTGAAGAGGGCAGCCTTAGAGAATAAAATAATCAAAGGTGTTGGTCCTGAAAGACAAGGTACTTAGTCTAGTGGTATTTTTGAACTCTAGCCCTACTGCCTGCATCCTGCAAAAACTACTGGTGCAAAGTATTATAGGATAATATATGTGTGATTTAACTGTCTTCACTAAAATGATAGTCCTCTTAATTCTGGTTAAGTGATAGTCATAGTGTTTTCTAGGATTTGTCACATCCAGTTGATACTTGATGCTATTGATGCCACTGAATTCACTACTATAGCCAAGATAGTATAGTAGTGAATAACAAATGATTTTCTTTCTCTGTCAATGGTTACATTTTCTTGGGACCATAAACAATAAAAACATAGTTCTTGGGGAAGATGGGGTAAAGTAAAATTTATTTTTAGAAAACATAGCTCTCCCACTCTCCTTAGTCAGATCACAGGGTCACAATGGGAGAGGAAACCAAATTCCAGGTAGTGGAATGGTACACAATTTTATAGAAAGGGTGAAGCAAATAGGTGTGCTTCAAGAAGATATGAACCAGAAGTTCACAGAAACATCATTAACTATCCAAAATAGAATGAGGAAAATCAGTTAAAAAATTACGAGTTGACCAAATCCATTAAAATTAATAATTAATTCAGTAAACACTTAGAATTCTCAAAAAGATATCAAACATAAATACCTAATAAAAACTGTATAGAATACGTAAATTACAGAAATGACCATTGTGAGCACAGAGTGTCTGAAATTGAGGACAAAATGGTCAATTGTGAAGTACTCAGAGAAGACACAAAAATGACGATCAATATCCATCCAACAGCTATTAGATGACACTAAATAGACCAAACAAATTGAAGTTGTTAGAGACAGGCTGGAAAATAATATATGTGGAGTTATTAATATGTCTACAGAATTCATGGCAGAAAACTTTCCAAATAATACAAAAGTGTTCAACATGTAGGTAAGCGAGCCTGGAAGAACACCGAACAACTATGATGAAAAAAGAAGCTCAGCATGATGGATCCTTATTAAATTGGCAGACATCCAACAAAAACCAGAATTTTAAATGCAGTCAGAGAAAAAGAAGTAATCACGTGTACTGATAAGCCCATTAGATTTAGAGCTGATAAAGAAAATTGAAGAGGATACCAGAAAATGGAAAGATGTCCCCCAATCCTGGACAGGCAGAATCAATTTTGTCAAAATGGTCACAGTTCTTACACTTTCATACAGATTCAATGCAGTTTCTATCAAAAGACGAACAGCATAATTCGCAAACAGAGAAAACAATCCTAAAATTCATAGGAAACATAGAGAGACCTAGAACAGCAAAAGCAATCTTGGGCAACAAGAGCAAAGAAGAAGGCATCACATTTCCTGACCCCAAGCTATACTACAGTACAACAATAATAGAAGCAGCATGACAGTGGAAAAAAACAGACCTAAGAATAAATGGAACAGAATAAAGTATACAGAAACCTCCTCAGACATTCAGCTATTTGATTTTGACAAAGGTGCCAAAAACATACATTGGAAGAAAGATAATCTATTCAACAAATGGTGGTTACAAAATTGTATATGTGTTTGCAGAAATTTGAAACTGGACTCATATCTCTCACTGTGCACCAAACTAAAATCAAAATGAATCAAATATCTAAACATTAAAACCAAAACATCAAATATGCTGGAAGATAAAAGAGGTTAAACAATTGATGACATAGATGTAGGAAAGGATTTCATAAACAGAAAAATAATTGCATAAGAAATAACAGCAAAATTCATCAAATGGGATTATATCAAATTAAAATTTTCCACACAGCAAAGAAATCAATGAATAGACTAGAGAGACAACCTACAGAATGGGAAAAATATTTGCCTGCTATTTCTCAGACAGAGCATTAATATCTGGAGTATACAATGAACACAAATAAATTAAAGCAGATAAAATAGAGCCAATTAAGAAATGAGCAAAAAAAAAGGAGAAAGCAAAATGGACATTTTTCATAGTAAGAAATGCAAATGCCCAAGAAATATATGAAAAAATATTCAACATCTATGGCCACTAGAGAAATGCATGTCTAAAGAGCACTAAGATTCCATCTTACAATAGAGAGAATGGCAATCATCAAGAAATCCAAAAATGACAAATTCTGGTGTGGCTGTGATGAAAAAGAATCATTCCTACACTGTTGGTGGGAATGTAAACTAGTGCAACCATTGTGGAAATAAGTGGAAATTCCCCATAGAAATAAAATTAGAGATTCAATATGACCCAACTGTCTGACTTCTAGGTACTTTCTCCAAATTGCTAGTCATCATACTATAGTAACACATTAATGCCCATATTTATAATAGCACAATCCATAATAGTTGAATTCTGGAAGCAGCCTGCATATGCATCAGCAGATGACTGAATAATCAATATGTGGTAACTATAGGTAATGGAAAACTCCTTGAATGTAAAGAAAGACAAATTTGAGACTTTTGTGGTAAAGTGGATATTCCTGGAAAATATAATGTTGAACGAAATAAATCAGATATATGAGTTTAAATATCATATAGTGTCTCTTAAATGTGTAATGCAGAACACAAAAATTACAACAAAGGATAGATAGAGGAGATGTGGGAAAGGTCTCTTGCAAATTGGAAGGGGTACTGGAGAACATGAGTAAGAGGAGATAGGTCAAGAAGGGGAAATAATTAAAAGAAAGATATGCCATGTACAGAAACCTAATAATCCCAATGAATGTAAATATTGTATGCCACATGTGAGATAAGATTAACAATATAGAGAAAATGATAATGGGGAAAAAGAATTGAAGGAGGAAGGAGGGAGGTAGAATGAAAATGGAAAGAGATTTTAAAAAAGGAACAAGCTATATTATGTATATATACCTATTCCTCAAGATGATTGCAAATTACATATACTGAGCACATGTACTAATAAGAATAACTACATCAGAGATCCTGGCAAGCAGTGGTGTGGACCAGACCCTCACACCTGCAGGCAGATCACAGCCAGGGCCCAGACCAGACACCAGTGGTTTGGGCACACAAGCCCAAGCCAAAGGGCAACACAGAAAAGAGCTGTACAAGTGCACAACATCAGCCAAAGAACTGTCCCAATAAAATCAGTAAATGTGGGTAAACCCTAGCCAGAAACCTACTCCAACACCAGGGTCTGGGGTGCACAGCTCCCAGCCAAAGGCCCTGCCAGACAACAACTACATAGTGAGGCAGGCCCTAGCCAGAGGCATGCCTAGATAGCATCCCAACAGTGCACAGGATCCAGCCAGAAAGCTGCCCAGAAAATTTAGGTCAGCTCAGGGATCAAGATGACAACCATTATGAACCCAGGAATTGCTAAACTGGTGAGCAGCAGAGAAAAGGTTACCTGGTGGCTTACTGAGAATTGAAGACCACTGGGTGAGCAAAAAGTTGCCTCAAAAAAGGCACAGAAAACTGCATCTGTTGAAATGAGAAGACACATAAATCCTCAAAAGAAGACTTCTAGACACCTAAGGCAAACCCAAAGGGAAAAGAGATGGAACAATCTGATGCTAAACCTCCTGGACTCCATGAACTGGCAACAAAAAGGGGTATATAAAAAATGAAATCAGAAATAATTTCTAAGATAACAACAAAGACTATGCACATAGTGTAAGACATAATTAATCTAGAGCAGGCACAGATAAAAAAAATAGAGGATCTGAGGAACATGATGGAATCCCAACATAGGAAACAAATGCAATCCATAAAACAGATGCAAACAGATTTCCAGGAGATTAAAATCTCCATTGAGTGTTTATGCACCAGAATGAACTAATGCGAGGACAGAATTTCAGATATAGAAGATAAGATTGCAATGAGTGACCAAGAAAAGAAACATTTCTCAAAAATAGTAAGGTATCATGAAAAACCAATCCAGCAGCTGCTAGACAATGCTAAGAAGAAAAATATAAAACTGATCAGAGTCAATGAAGAAAAAGGAGAGAGTGAAGATGACATTTAAAAACTGTTCACAGAAGTGATGGCAGAATATTACCCAAGTAGGAGAAAAGAACTTGACATACAGATAAGTGAGGCATATAGGACTTGAACTAGCCTTGATCAAAAGTATCTACATCTAGGTATATAATAGTTAAGATGCCAGAAACCCAAGAGAAGAATAAAATTCTACAATCAGAGAAAAGAAACAAATCACATACAAAGGAAACTCCATCAGAATAACAGCAGACTTCTCAGCAGAAATGCTCAAGGCAAGAAGAGCTTGGACTGATGTATTTCAAGCCCTAAGAGAAAACAAACTCTAACCCAGATTGATGTACCCTGGAAAACTATCTTTCAAAATTGATGGAGAAATAAGATACTTTCATGACAAAGAGCACCTGAGGAATCCATGAATACCAAATCAGCACTCCAAATTTTAAACAATAACATAGGAAATGACAATGAGGATCACACCCCTAGGCAGCCCAGCAGAATGAATCCATCAATCACAACAAGAAGTTAAACACAAAGGGGGAGATTCCAACAAAAAGAAAAACTAAGGACAAGGATAAGTCAGTATGTATCAGTTAAAACCATCAATGTTAATGGTCTCAATTTGGCAATCATCACTGGCAGAATGTGTTAAGAAGCAATATCCAACAATATGCTGCACACAAAAAACACTTAATTCAAAAAGAAATTCCTAGACTGAAAGTTAAAGGGTGGAAAACAATACTCCATGTGACAGGAACCCTCAAAAAAGTAGGAGTAGCTATCCTCTTTGCAGATCAAGTGGATTTCAAACCACCACTGATTAAGAGAGACAAAGAAGGACACTACATCCTTGTAAAGGGAAAAATCCAAGAGGAAGGCATGAGAATCATACATATATATGCACCAAACACTAGGGCACCCAACTATAAAAAACAAATACTAACAGACATTGAAAATGAAATAAGCACTAATACAATAGTAGTGGGGAAACTCAACAACCCACTGTCATAAATAGATAGATCAATTAGACAAATATTAAACAATGAAATACTACAACTCAATCACACTCTTGAACAAATGAATTAAACAGAAGGTTATGGAGTGTTCCACCCCACAAAATCAGAATCCACATTCCTTTCAGCTGCGCATGGTTCCTTCTCCAAAAGAGACCATATACTCACTCATAAAACATGTTTAAGTAAGTGAAAGGAATTGAAATTATGCAGTTATACAAAATATATGCAGTCTTATGAGGGAAATTATACAAAATAAATGCAGTCTTATGAGGGAAATTCATAGCAGTGAATAATCACATAAGGTAAACAGAGCGAGCTAAATTACACAACCTGATGCTAAACATTATAGTTCTAGAAAAAGAAGAGTAGGACAAAACCAAAGCTCATACAATAGAGGACATTTTAAAGATCAGAGCAGAAATGAATGCAATGGAGACTAAGAGACTAAAACAAACAAAAAAAAAATCAATGAAGCAAAGAGTTGGTTCTTTGAAAGAATAAACAAAATTGACAAATGCTTAGCCAACCATAATGAAAAAGAAGGAAAAGGCCCTAATCCATTCAATTAGGAATGAAAAGGAGGAAAGTAAAATGGACCCTGCTGAAATCCAGAGGAGCATCAATACCTACTTCGAGAAACTATATGCCAATAAGATGGAAAACACAGAAGAAATTGAGAAATTCCTAGATATGTATGAATTAAAAAGTTGAGCCCGGAAGACCTAAAAATTCTAAACAACACAATATCAATTCAATAAAATTGAAAACATAATTAAAAATTTGCCAACTATGAAAAGCCGGTATCATTGCTACCCTGATGCATTCTACAAGATATTTAGAGAGGAATTTTTGCCAGTACTGTTTAAACTCTTCAGTGAAATTGAAAGGGAAGCAATACTCCTGAATTCATTCCTTGAAGCAAGCATCACCTTGATTCCCAAAGCAGAGAAAGACCAAACCAAAAAAGAGAACTATAGGCCAATCTCACTAATGAACATAGATGCAAAAATCCTTAATAAGGTACTGGCAAATAGAATGCAGAAGATCATCAAGAAGATCATACACTCTGACCAAGTGGGATTCATCCTAGGGATGCAGGGATGGTTCATCATATGCAAATCAATAAATATAATACATTATATTAATAGATCCAAAGACAAAAACCATATGATCATCTCAATAGATGCAGAAAAAGCATTTGACAAAATCCAGCAAACATTCATGATAAAAACCCTAGAAAAAATTAGAATAGATGGTCTGTACTTCAATCTGATAAAAGCCATCTATGAAAAACCACTAGACAATATCATATTAAATGGTCAAAAACTGAAATCTTATGCACTAAAATCAGGAACAAGTTAAGGATGTCCACTATCACCACTCCTGTTCAATATAGTTTTGGAAATATTAGCCAAAGCAATTGCACAAGAGAAAGAAATAAAAGGAATAAGGATAGAAAATGAAGAAGTCAAATTGTCATTATTTGCAGGTGACATGATCCTCTATATACAAGACCCCAAGAACTCCACCAAAAGTCTTCTAGACTTAATAACCAAGTTCAGTAAAGTAGCTAGGTGCAAGGTTTACACACAAAAATCAATAGCTTCAATGTACACGAAAAACGGACTCACTAAGAGAGAAATATGTCAAACAGTTGCTTTCACAATAGCATCCAAAAAATCGAAATAACTAGAAGTCAACCTAACAAAAGAAATCAAAGACCTCTACTCTGAAAACTATATCACTCTGAAAAAAGAGATTGAAGATGACATCAGAAAATGGAAAGACATCCCTTGATCCTGGGTAGGAAGAAGCAACTTAATGAAAATGACCATACTTCCAAAACTGCTATATAGGTTGAATGCAATCCCAATTGAAATTCCAGCACCATACTTCATGGACCTTGAGAAAACAATCCAAAAATTCATTTTGAATAAGAAGAAATCTACAATAGCAAAAGCAATTATAGGAAATAAAGACAGGGTAGGAGGTATCACAATCCCCAACTTGAAGCTATACTACAAAGCTACTTTGATAAAAACAGCATGGTACTGGCAAAGAAAGAGTGCAACTGATTAGAAGATGCAGAAACAACTCCAGACACACTCAGCTACTTCATCTTCAACAAAGGAGCCAAATACCCTCAGTGGAGGAAAAATAGCCTCTTTAATAAATGGTGCTGGACAAAGTGGGTTTCAATTTGCCAAAGATTCAAACTAGACCTATATCTCTCACCATGCACTAAGCTAAAATTGAATTGGATTAAAGCTATAAATATTAGAACAGAAATAATATACCAGCTGGAAGATAAGTTCTGTCAAACTCTGGAAGATATTGGCGTAGGAAAAGATTTTATGAACAAAATCTCAGTTGTATGTGAACTACCACAAAAAATCAACAAGTGGGATCTCTTCTTATTAAAAAGCTTCTGCACAGCAAGAGAAACCACCAACAATGTGAAGAGACAACCCACAATATTGGAAAAAAATTTCACTAACAGTTCCTCCGACAAAGGTCTACTATCGAAAATATATAAAGAACTTTAAAAAAAATCAGACCTCTCAAATTTAAAAATCCAATCTAAAAATGGACATCTGAAATGAACTGACATTTTCTCAGACAGAGAAGTAGAAATAGCAAATAAACATATGAAAAATTTTTCAACATCATTGGTCATTTGAGAGATGCAAATGAAAACAATGCTGAGATACAATCTCAACCCAGAAATAATGGCTGCCATCATCCAATCAACCAATAACTCTTGCTAGTGGGTCTGTGGGGAAAGAGGAACACTGCTCCACTGCTGGTGGGAGTGTCTACTGGTGCAGCCACTGTGGAAATCAGTGTGGAGATACCTCAAAGAACTAGGATTGGAAGTTCCATTTGACTGAGCTAATTCCTTGTTGGCTATCTTCCTCAAATAATTAAAAGAATCATACCACAGCAATATGTATGCATGCATGTTTATAACAGAACAGTTTGTGACACCTAAAACTTGGGAACAGCTCAATTGCTCATCAACAGGAGACTGGATACAGAAAATGTAGTTTTTTAATATAATGGAGTACTACTCAGCCATAAAAAATTAGAAATTAGATACATTTATAGCTAAGTGGATACACATTGAGGAAATATTCTTAAGTGAAATAAATTGGACCCATATGTGTAAATACTAAATAGTTTCTCTGGTGTGAGAAACTAAAAGTAAAAATAAGGACTAAAAAGTAAAATAGTTAATGTGAAATAGTAAGAAAAGGGGCAAAGGGAAAGTGAGAGTGGTAGGGGAAAGGAAAGAAGGGAATGGAATTTATATGAGAAAATGAAAAAAATGTAAACAAAGTCTTTGTAAATAGGGAAGGGCTGAGGGTTTGAAGGGAGGGCAGGGGAATGGGGAAAATATGAGAACCAAGATGGAGCATGTAAGGATGCAAATTCCCAATGATGAATGTCATTATATTGTATATCTAAAATGTACCAATAAAATTAATAATATAAAAAGAATAACTACATCATTAATTTTTTATGATTTTTCTATAATATTCTTGTCCACTTTTATTCTTTCACTTTCCATTTTTCTTCTTCAACCCACTAGTGTTTTATTTGCTTGTCTTTTTTTTGGTATTTTGTTCAAAGACCATTTTGAACAGTGATTAAAAGCGTAGACTTTGGAGTCAGATTACATATTTGTTTAAGTCCTAGACATAGGCTCAGTCAGAAAAAGTGAAATTTTGGTCTGCTTTACAACTATTTTCTGATACAAATTATTTAAATTTACTGAGACTCACTTTCCATGTTTAAAAAATGAAGATTTTAACTTCAATCCATAGACATAGAGTTTAAATTAAGAATTAAATTTGTGTTTATGTATATTGTAGGGGACATAAATATTTGACATTTAGTAATTTTTAAAATATTTCTATTATTAACAGCTATTCAGACTGCAAATAGAATTAATTTTAATGAAATTTATAACATAACATTGAAATGTAACACATTAGACTGCCATTGAACTAGATTAGGCATTGGATTTGCAAAGACCATATATATTGTACTTTCAAAATTCTACATATGTGTGTGCTGTAGGATTTAAAAAATATTATCTTCATTCATTCCAAAATTTCACACTTAAGTACTAGACTTTTTAAAAACTTGGAAAATACGGTAACATTTTCTAAGTTTTCAATTTTCATACTGAGTCTCACATTTCAGTTGTATATGGCCATTGAGTAATTGCTAAAAAGGTATTTCTGATGGGAATATTTTAAGTATCAGACATACCCCATAGTATTAAATAGAGAAAAGGAAGATTAAAACTGATTTTTATTTTGTTTGTAGTGCTGATGATTGAACCAAGAACTTACACATTCTCTACCTCTAGAAGTGAGTTCATTCTCAGGTCATTTGTGTTTTTTAAAACAACTGAAAGTTAAAAAAGTAGAACTGCCTTAAGGAACAGATATATGTAGGTATAGAAAATGTCTAAACTCGTGTAACTTGTATGACTTGACTCTTCTTGGATTCATATACAAACTATATGAAGTCAGAAATTTGAGTAAAATAAACTTCCATTAGTTGAAATTCCGTGTTTCATATGTATGTGATAAAAGTGACAATCTGTCAGAAATTAGTTTTTAAAATCAGAGGAATGAGTAAATACACAAAGAAAAGAACAATGTTGAAGCAATAAAACAGGGATCACTGAGTGTGAACATTTGGAATCTATTACATGGAACTCAATCCTAAAATCATGATTGTCAGAGAATTGGTTTTTATGTACTATGGTATCTTTCAAAACTCACCGTTGCATTAAACTATTGACTTTTACTCTGAAAAAAATTTCATTTAAAAATTTTGGAAATAATGATCAGATTTTCAGAGTCTATGTTTGATTCTATGAATGTGCTTATTTTAAAAATCTACTCACCATCTTATATCTTTTTGTAACATTTAACTGCGGTAAGTATTTTAGTAACCATAGAAAGTAAATACCTAGTACATGTAAAAAACTTAAAATTCTTCAAAGTGTACTACAGAAAAAAATCATGGAAAAATATAATATTGATTAGTAAAGATCTAGTTAACATAAAGTCTAAAAAACAGTTAATAAAATGAGAAAATATGTCAAAGACAATATCTTTTCAGCTGATAAAATTCCAATGAATAAGAGTCAGGAATTCAGTTTACAATTAATTCTCTAAAATGAATGGGATTAAAACAGACCTTATTTATGACATTCTAACTGATCTTAGGAGTATCTGCTGGACTGGTTTTTGTGTAATTCATGTCTTAGAAAAAGAAAAGTACCATTACTCATGAAAACTATGAAGATGATAAAACCCTAAGGTGCCTGAAAAGAGATGAAAATTTACATTTACAAAAGACTAAGAAATCAAGAAAAGGGAAAAAGGTAACTCTTTGAGATATCAAAAGTTTCAAAAAGAACCGTGTATTCAAGTAAATTGTTGTAGGCAGAGTTTTAGCAAGGGAAAACATTAAATACAGAACCCATACTTTACAGGATTATTTTATGATAAGTACCCAAAAAGTCAAATGCAAAGGAGTGAAAGAAAGATTAACCGAACACTAGAAGCCCAAAGAATCCAGCTGAGGGACTGGATCCTAGCAATTTCCCACACAAGTCTAGCAAAAGGCTTAGATTCCAAGGCAATGTCCTCCATGAGTTCACCCAGTGGCCTAGATCCCTCCACCATGTCTCATGCTTGTCTATTGAGGATCAGCACCCAGAAGGCCGAAAGGCCAGTGGTGGAAGCCAGAAAACCTACAACAGTGAGATGAAGAATTTGTACCACCAAGCTGAGTGGTCCACATTGGAGCCAGGAAGCGATGCTCATGGTGAAGATCACAGCTCCCCTGATGAAAACAGCAGTCATTCCCAGTGACAGTGAGGCCCTAAGCTCCTCCTACAATAAAAACAGTCTAGTTCACATCAGGAAAGCCATCTGAAGAAAGCTTCTCCTTGAAAATCAAAAGGCCAAGATCTTCCCCTTTAGTTCTCTTTTAATGGCTATTGGTAACAATTCTCAAGTGGATCCTCCACACTCAAACTACACTGATTCAGTTCAGTTTGCAGTACAAATTGACTATTAATTAATCCACTACATAAATCAAAATAGAAACATAAAATATATGTGCTCAGAAAAGTTCTGAGAAGATGGAAGCTTTCACCACTCACAGAGCTAAGGATATAACTACACTGAGATAAATCATGAAGGATAAATTTGGAATGAAAGACAGAGAAATAAAATATTTTTAAAGCCCAATGTTCAACACTGCAAATTTATCAAAATTTATACAAAGAAATAATAAATCAGTACATTCATAGGAAAAAATAGATGCTCAGACTCCCTTCTTTGAAGAAATGGAGACATCAGATCTAATAGAACTTAACAAAGCACTCTCTAAATAAGTCTACAGGCATAGACAAAGAATTTTAAAAAAGAGTAGATTTTTTAAAAATCATGTCAAAAAGACATAATCATTTGTAAGAGGAATGGAAAACAATTTCTGGAGCTGCAAAATAAATAAACCCTGGAAAAATTTACTATAAGCATTGAAATGCAAACCTAAACAGGCAAAAGAATAAATAAATTTGAAAGCAGTTCATTTGGTGTTATGAAGTGAGAACAACAATAAGAAAACTGATGAAAAATGAGCACCACTTAAGGAATTTACATGAAACACCAACAAGTTCATGAACATATACATCATAAGAGTCCCAGAAGAGAAAAGATATTCCATTCAAATATTAACCAAAAAGGAACTATTAGTACATTAAGTTAAAAGAAAATACAAAATGATCATTATAGTTCAATGAAAAGGTCACTTCACGAGGATTATATAGTTACTGTAAAATATATATGCAAAAATATCAAAGATCAAAATTATATGAAGAAAACATTGAGATAATATGTAAAACAAAAATGTAGAGCTTTACTGATATGGCTTTAATATCCTACTGGTGTTAGTGGATAGAAAACTGAGACAGAAAATCATTAACTACATAGAAGATACGGACAGAATAATAGAACAATTGCAAGTGACATAATTGAACAGAACATTACACTGAAAAATTTTTAACAATTTTTTTTCAAGTACGCATGAAATATTTTTCAAATGTTTCACTGCTAGGCCACAAAATAATTCTTAAAAATGTAAAAGATTAAAACCATACAAATTATTTTATTCATTCTAAATATAGAATTAGTTACTAACCAAAGGAAACTCAGAAATTTCACGAATAAGTTGAAATTGAGCACTCTTGAATAATCAATGAATCAAAGAAGATATCATAAATAAGGTGAAAAATATTTACAGGTGAATTAAAATAGAACAAAATATTACAACATTTATGAGATTCAGTGAAATCAGTGTGGGGAAATGTATTAATTGTGAATGCTTACGTTAAAAAAGAAGAAAGTTCTGAAATCAACAAAAACTTGTTATAATTCTGTATACTGAAAATAAATACTACACAGTTAATTTAAGAAGTCAATTACATTTTCACTATCATCAAAAAAGAATACAATACTGAGAAATAAACTTAACCATTGAGGCAAAATCTCTATATATAGGGAAGTACAAACAATTTTGAAAGAAACTAAGGAAAACATAAATATTTGGTATGAAATTCTATGCTCATGAACTGGAAGATGATACTTTTACAATATCAATATATTCCAAAGAAATCTACAGGGATTAAATGTAATCTCTTACTTAATATATGTGACCTTTTCTTTGCAGAAGTTGAAAATTCCACACAAAATTTCAAGGGATACCATTTAACCAAATATATATGAAAAAGAAGAATAAATTTGGAGGAAATTCATGAATACCAAACCAGCATTTCAAAAAAATTTTAGACAATTTCCTAGGAAAAGACAATGAGAATCACAACCCCAGGAAGCCCAGGAGAATGAATCCATTGGGCACAACAAGAAATTAAAGCAAAAGAGGAGAATCCAACAAAAAGAAAGTCATGACAATGAAAAGTCAATATGTATCAGTTACAAGCGTCATTGTTATTGGTCCCAATTCACCAATCAAAAGAAACAGACTCGTACATTGGTCAAGAGACAAGATCCAACAATATGCTTCATAAAAGAAACAAACTTAATTCAAAAAGAAATTCCTAGACTGAAAGCTTAAGGGTGGAAAACAATACTCCATGCAACAGGAACCCGAAAAAAAGCAGGAGTAGCTATCCTCTATGCAGATCAAGTGGATTTCACACCAATACTGATTAAGAGAGACAAAGGACACTACATCCTTGTAAAGGGAACAATCCAAGAGGAAGAGATGACAATCATAACTATATATGCACAAAACAGTAGTGCACCCAACTATATAAAACAAACTACTAGGAGACATGGAAAATGAAATAAGCACTAACACAAAAGTAGTGGGAAACTTCAACACCCCATTATCATAAATAGATAAATCAACTAGATAAAAAATGAGCAACAAAATACTAGAACTCAAACTTTTAAACAAATGAACTTAACAGATGTTTACAGAGTTCCAGCCCACAAAATCAGAATACACATTCTTTTCAGCTGCACATGGTTCCTTCTCCAAAATAGACCATATACTCGCTCATAAAACATGTTCAACTAAGTGCAAAGTAATTGAAGTTATCCCCCATATATTATCAGACCATAGTGCAATGAAATTGGAGATCAATAGCAAAAGAAACCACAAGAATTTAATGAACACATGGAAATAGAACAACACATTTCTGAATAACCAAAGGGTCACAGAAGAAATTAATGAAGAAAACAGACAGTTCATTCAATTAAATGACAATGACAATACAACATACCAGAATCTACAGGAAACAATGAAAGCAGCCTTATGAGAGAAATTCATAGCACTGAAAACTCATATTAGGAAAATAGCCAGCTCAATTAAACGTCCTGATGCTGAACCTCAAGCTTCTGAAAAAGAAGAGCAGAATAAACCCAAAGCTTGCACAATGGAGGAAATTGTAAAGATAAGAGCAGAAATCAATGCAATGAAGACTAAGAGAATGATACAAAATATCAATGAAGCCAAGAGTTGTTGGTTCTTCAAAAAAATAAATAAAATTGAAAACCATTAGTTAACCTTATCAGAAAAAGGAAAGAAAAGGCCAAAATCATTGCAATTAGGAATGAAAAGGACAAAATTACAATGGATCGAGCAGAAATCCAGAGGATCAATACCAGCCTTGAGTACTTATATGCCAATAAGATGGAAAACACAGAAGATGGACAGATTCCTAGATACATATGAATTACCAAAGTTGAATGAAGATGGCCTGAAAGTTCTAAACAATCCAATATCAAGTAATCAAGTTGAAAATGCAATTAAAACTTACCAACTAAGAAAAGCCCAGGTCCTGATGGCTTCACTGACGAATTCTACAAGACATTTAGAGAGGAACTATTGCCCAGTACTGTTTAAAACTCTTCAAAGAAATTGAAAGGGAAGCAATACTCCTAAATTCATTCGTTAAGCAAGCATCACCTTGATCCCCAAAGCAGAGAAAGACCCAACCGAAAAATAGAACTATAGGCCAATCTCACTACTGAACATAGATTCAAAAATCCTTAATATGATACTGGAAAATAAAATGCAGAAGATCATCAAAAAGACCACACACCCTGACCAAGTGGGATTCTTCCCAAGGAATGCGGGGATGGTTCAACATTCACAAATCAATCAATGTAATATATTATATCAATAGAGCCAAGGACAAAACCACATGATCATCTCAATAGATGCAGAAAAAGCATTCGACAATATCCAACATGCCTTTATTATAAAAACTCTAGAAAAAAATTGGAATAGATGGTTTCTACCTCAATCTGATAAAAGCCTTCTATGAAAATCCAACAACCAGTGTCATACTAAATGGTCAAAAACTGAAATCCTTCACACTAAAATCATTAACAAGACAAGGATGTCCACTATCACTAGCCCTGCTCAATATAGTTTTGGAAACATTAGCTACAGCATTTAGACAGGAGAAATAAATAAATGGAATAGAGATAGGAAATGAAGCACTCAAATTGTCATTATTTGCAGACGAGATGCTGTATATAGAAGACCCCAAGGACTCCATCAAAAGTCTTCTGCACTTAATAACCAAATTCATTAAAGTAGCTGGATACAAGGTCAACAAACAAAAATCAATAGCTTTCCTCTACATGAACAACAGACTCACTGAGAGAGAAATAGGGCAAACAATTGCTTTCATAATAGCATCCAAAAAATTTAAATACCTAGGAATCAACCTAAAAAAAGAAATCAAAGAACTCTTCTTTGAAAACTATATCACTCTGAAAAGAGAGACTGAAAATGATATTAAAAAATGGAAAGACATTTCTTGCTCCTGTGTAGGAAGAATCAACATAGTGAAAATGGCCATACTTCCAAAACTGCTATGTAGATTCAATGCAATCCCAATTGAAATTGCAGCAGCGTACATCATGGACCTTGCGAAAACAATTCAAAAATTCATTTTGAACAAGAAAAGACCAAGAAGAGCAAAAGCAATTCAAGGAAACAGAGACATGGCAAGTGGTATCACAATCCCCAATTTGAAACTATACTACAAAGCTACTGTGTAAAAAACAGCATGGTACTGGTGAAGAAACAGACCTGAGGATCAGTGGAACAGATTAGAAGATGCAGAAACAACCCCAGACACTCTCAGCCACCACATCTTCAACAAAGGAGCCAAACACCCTCACTGGAGGAAAGATAGCCTCTTTAATAAATGGCGCTGGAAAAATTGGGTTTCAAAATTGCCAAAGATTAAAACTAGACCTATATCTCTCATTGTGCACTAAACTCAAATCAAACTGGATTTAATACATAAGATTAAAACAGGGACACTGAATAGGCTAGAACAGAGGTTAGGCAGAACTCTTGAAGACATAGGTATAGGAAAAGATTTTATGAACAAAACCTCACTTGCCAGTGAACTAGCACAAATGATCAACAAGTGCAATCTCTTTTTATTAAAAAGCTTCTACACAGCAAGAGAAACCACCAACAGAGTGAAAAGACAATCCACAATGTGGGAAAAAATCTTCACCTGCTGTTCTTCAGACAAATGTCTACTGTCTAGAATCTATAAAGAACATTAAAAAAACAGACCTCCCAAATTTAAAGACCCAAGCCAAAAATGGGCATCTTAAATGAACAGACATTTCTCAGACAAAGAAGTAGAAATAGCAAAGAAACATATTAAAAAATGTTCAACTCCACTGGTCATTTGAGACATGCAAATGAAAACAATGCTGAGATTCCACCTCACCCCAGAAAGAATGGCTGCTATCATGCAATCAACCAATAACAAATGCAGGTGGGGCTGTGGGGAAAGAGGAACCCTGTTCCACTGCTGGTGGGAATGTCGACTGGTGCAACCACTGTGGAAGTCAGTATCGAGATCCCTCAAAGAACTAGCATTGGAAGTCTCATTTGACTCAGCTCTTCCACTGCTGGGTATTTTCCCCAAAGAATTGAAAGAATCATACCACAGTGATATATGTGCACCCATGTTCATAGCAGCACAATTTGTAAGAGCTAAAACTTGGAAGCAGCCCAGTTGCCCATCCACTGGAGACTGGATAAAGAAAATGCGGTTTATTTTTTTTTCACAAAATGGAGAACTACTCAGCCATAAAAAATGACAAATTAGAGGCATTTATAGCTAAATAGATGCACATTGAGGCGATACTCTTAGGACACACATGTGTAAATACTGAATAGTTTCTCTAGTATGAGAAACTGAAAGTGTAAATAAGGACTAAGTGTTATAATAGGTAATGTGAAATAGGAAGAAAAGGGGCAAAGTGGAATGGAAATTGGGTGGAATACGTGAAAGGAAAGAAGGGATTGGAACTAATATGAGAAAATGAAAAAACGGAAAGAAAGTCTTTGTTAATAGGGAGGGATGGAGGGGTTGAAGGGAGGGCAGGGGAATGGGGAAAAAATAAGAACCAAGATGGATTATGCAAGGGTGCAAATTTCCAATAATGAATGTCATTCTATTGTATACCTAAAATGCACCAAAAAATTCATTTAAAAATATATAAACAACTCAATAAAAACAGTCAAAGATTTTATTAGATACTTTCCATGGAAAATAGAAAATGGTCAGTAAGCAAATACAAAGATGTGCAGCATCACTTATCTTTAGGAAAATGAAAATCAAATGTACAGGTAAATAACCCTTCATACTTGATTATGATGGTTATTATTTTTTTTAAAAAACCGTTGTTCATAAATTTGAGCAATGATAACCATTTTTAAAGTAACATCAGAGGTTTGGTAAAGGCAAGTTTATTTACCTGACTGTTGTAGAGGTTCAAGTGCATAGCAGCAGCATCACCTAAGAACTTGTGAAGGCCTTGTAACAAGTAGTATCACTGTAGTGTTAATGCATGTGAGAGGGATAAATCATGCGATATGAAAAGTAGAGGATGACTGGGTTCCTCAAGAAATATCTAAAGTCTTTGTGGGTGTTCTTTCAAAGATGTAGTTACAAAACACTAGACTTCAGCTCTTAATGTCCCACCACTTCAACTACCACTACACTGGGGGTCAAGTTTCTAATACATGAAATTGTGGAAGGAAACTCAAATCATATCAAAACCATAGGATTCTGACTCTGTCCTCTAATACTTGGGTCCATTTCACTGCAAAATGCACTTATTTCATTTTCTATGGTTCCAAAATCTGAAGTCATTCCAGCATTTCTCAAAAGTCAAAATCCAAAGTGTCATCTGAGATTCAAAGCAAAATCTCCTAATTATTAGCATGTGCAAAATCAAAAACCAAGTTACATATTTGCAAGTATAATGGTGGAACAAGGAGGGGATAAGCATTTCTATTCCAAGAGAAGTGAATAAGGAAGACAAAATGAATGATTGGTCCAAAGTAAGAACAGAACTAACAAGGAAAACATCTTATAGCTACAAGTCTAGCATCCCATTCACACTGCATATTAGGTGGCCTATTGCATATTAAGGCAGCCCAACATCTGTGACATTAATGGCTTTTGTGGTTTCTGTCATGAGCTGCTTATTGATTTATGTAGCTTTTCTGGGAAAGACTAATAGGCTGCAGGTTGCTCCATCTTTCTGAGATTCCTGTTGTGGTTCCACTGTCACAACTCCACTAGGCATTGCCCTAAAAGAGACTTTCTTCAGAGATTTCAACCATCAAACTTCTGCATTACTCCCCTAGATTTCCTTTGAAATCCTAGCAGAGTACTCCATGACACCCTCTTATTCTTCACCTGAAAAACTGGCACATGTGGATGACAAGGTCTGCTACTGGTATGAGTAGTACTTGACCACACTTGAACCATGATTACATCCACAGATCATTTGGACAGGATCCAGGGTGAAAATCTTGAGGTGATCTTGGGTGATAAGCTCACTCAAGTCTCAATCCCCCAAACAATTCTGTCTTGGAAGGCCTCTTGGCCTGTAATAGTAGAGGCAACCTTGAAGATTTCTGAGGTGCCAGTGATGCCTTTGTCCAATTGTCCTGACAACTAGCATCTATGATAATTTCTATGGCAGGTTGAAAATGTACAAATATGACTTGTTCTTTAATAGGAAGACTTAAAGTTATTTATTCTGCACAAATTGTTCTATAAATTTAATGGGTATGAATTAAATCCCAAGTGTATAGTTTGTGCAAATTGATGCAATGATTCTAGACTATATGGAAGTATACCAAAACAGCAACACTTTTGTAAAGTAAATGTATGATTCTTTTCCTATCTGTAATCAAGACATAACTATATAACTAAAATAGTTAAAATAATGCTATGTAGGAAAAGAAAAGCCTATTTATTTCTATTTCTATTACGCATTGTGAAAAAAATTCTAAAACTTCTGGAATAGCAAATATTCAATTCATCATAACAATCCCAGAAAAATTACTACTGTTTATGATATGAAAGCATCATTTAGAGCCTTTTCTAATCAACTGAAAATTTAATCTTCAAATGACTGCAAGTCTCAGATCTTTAGGTTGGCTTCATAGCCTAGAAATCTGTGACATGCCTAGTTGAAAGATCCTTTTAATCACTTAAATTTTTAAAATTTAATTTAAATTAGTAATCTTTGTTTTCAAGAACTTTGTGGTTATAGTCAAATTGAGCAAAAAGTCCAGGGAGTTTCTGTACATTCGTTGTCCACATACAAACACAAACTTTGCTACTATCAAAACCCTGCATCTCAGTGTAATATTTTTTATATTGCGGGAACCTAAATTGACACACTATTGCCATTCAAAGTACATAGCTTACATTAGGATTCACTCAGTGCTATAAACACTTTGGATTTGGACATATAATGACATAATAATTTGGATAGTGACATGGAATCGCCGTTTTTTTCTACAAAATAGTTTGACTTCTTACAAATTCACATGCTCTGCTTATTCCTCCTTTTCTAAATCCTAAGTACAGGCAACACTGATCTTTTTGTTGTCTTTACAGTTTTGCTCATTCAGAATGTCCTTTAGTTGGAATTAATCAGTATCCAGTTTATTCAAATTAGTTTCTTTCACATGGTAATTTGCATTTATGTTTCCTTCATCTTTTAATTCCCTTGATAACTCATTTCTTTTTAGGGATTAATAACATTTTATCCTTTCACCTACTGAGGGACATCTTGTTTGATTCTGGGTTTTCACAATTATGAAACAAATCATAAACATTTGTGTGCACATCTTTTATTGTTAAAAATTGTACAATTTTGTACATTTTTAATTTTTTCTTTCCATAGTTGTGTGTGTGTGTGTGTGTTTGTGTGAAGAAAAACAGACTTTGTCCATGTAGAAATGGTGAAGGTAGGAAGGTTGGTTACATTTCCGGTGTTAGAGACTTGGCCACAGTTTTCCTAAAGTGACTCAGACACACCACAATGACAGTTCTCAGTGCAATTTTATTTTTACTTTAGAAATAAAAATTCCCTTCAAACCACATGAGATCTCGGCCATCCACCCACAAAGCAAGACCTACATTCATAAGTCAAGGGCTCTGGGAGTCTAAAGGCAGGGATAGTCGGGCACCTTCACCACGGCTCCCCCAGACCACCATGGTATTCTGGGGGCACAGAGCAGCGGTGAATGAAAAGCCCACCATCACCTTGAGAAAGAGAGCCAGAACTACGCCTGCTGAACCAGCACCTCTTGGTGCTCACAGGAAATCTCTGCCCAGAATCTCAGGCCCAGGCTGCTCATTTTTACAAATCTCTCAAATGTATTATTTTGATGACAAAAATAAAAGAGCTTTGTAAGTTTTTCTTTTAATTATGGACCATACAAAGTAATTATTTACGTTTCTAGACAAAATGGCACCATAGCAGCAGAATCAAATTGGTAAAATTCTTCGATTAAATAGGCAATAATTAGGTCTGCTGTTTTGGTCTTCTCCAGTGAGAGAAGTGGTAATAGTGCTTAGATACATGTTTGGTCCTTGCTTCTTGTATTGCATTTTTCAACTGTACATTTTTATGAAGTACGTTGTATACAATGTTTAATTATAAAATCAGAGTAGTTAGCATTTCCATTTCACTAGAAATTTATCATTTCTTTTTCTTGGGTATATTCAAACTCCATTTGTTCAGCTCACTATAAAATATTTAACAAATTATTGCACATGATAGTCAACCTACTGGTCTATATGATGCTAGAGCTTGTTCTTCCTATGTAATTATATTTTGTACCCATTACTGTATCTGACATTCCATTATTCTGGTTCCCCCCACATTTCCTAGACTTTAGTGACCATTATTTTACTCTTTAATTCTATGAAATCAAAAATTTTTGCTACCACATATGAGTGAGCACACAATATTTCCCTTACTGTTTCTGGCTTATTTCACTTAATATAATCTCTTTGGATCCATTTTGTACATTGCCACAAATGATTGCCTAATATCCCATGATATCATAATATATATATATATACACACACACCATGATATTATATGTTCCATTTTTATGGCTGAATAATATTCTATGATGTATGTATAACACATTTTCATACCATTCATTTGATATTGGACACCTAGGATGAGTCCACAAGAGTCCATATATTGGCTATTGTGAAAAGTGTTATAAAAAACATGAAAGAGCACATATTTCTTGATATGGTGATGGCAATACTTTTGAATATATACCCACAGGTAAGATATCAGGATCGTGTGGTAGTTTTATTTTTAGTTTCTTAAAGAGTTTCCATAAATTTTAATATAATGGCTGTACTGATTTACATTCTTGCCTAGAATTCTCCTTTTCTTTGCATTTAAGCAGCATTTGGTTTTTTTTGGTTCTGTTTTGTTTTATTTTTATCTTTTTATTTACAATGATGATATGATACCTAAATAGGCTTAACTTTCTTTTTTCTGATGATTAGTCATGTTGATAGGTTTCATACATAGTGGGGTCATTTGTTTATCTTCTTTAAAGAAATATCTGTTCAGATAATATCCTGATTTTAGTTACCGTATTTTTTGTGGGTTTGTTTTGGCTGTTCAGTTTTGTTCTTGTTCCATAAAATCTAGATATTAATCCCTTATCAGATGAATGTTTGCAAAAATTTTCTCCTTTTTGGTAGACTATCTCTTTGCTTTGGTGTTTACTTTTATTGGGCAAAAGTTCTTAATTTGACACAATCTAAATGGTTTATTTTGGTTTCTCTTGGCTCTGCCTTTAGGATTTATATAAAATTGTTGTGTATCTCAATGTCTTCAACAATTTTTTCTAAGTTTCCTTCTAATAGTTTCATAGTTTTTGGGTTGACATTTAGGCCTTTCATCTATTCTCAGTTGATTTTTGTGTACAGCAAGGAATAAAAGCCAAGTTTCGGTCTTTTGCATGTGAATATCCAATTTTCCAAGTAACATTGGTTGCAGAAATTCTTTCTCAAGTGTATGTTTCGGCATCTTTGTAATCAATCAGCTATTTGTGAATAAATGGAGTAACTGAACATTCGGTTGTGCTTATTTTGTGTGTCTGTTTTTTTTGTAAAAGGATTGTTGTTTTGATGACTATAATTTTGAAGTCCACTAGGCTATATTTTCAGCTTTGCTATTTTGTTTCACTGTTACTCTGTCAATTCCAGAACTTTTTAAATATGTTTTTAGATATGTTTTTCTAGTTTGTAAAGAATGCTATCAGTATTCTGATGAGGATTGTATTTAACTTGTAAATTGCTTTGTATATTATGGACTTTTCAGTGTTATTATTTATATGGGATGTCTTTCCATGTCTTCATGTAACTTCAAATTCTTTCTGATATTTGTATTTTTTGTTGGTTTTTTTGTACTTTTTTGTATTTGTATTTTTGTATTGTTTGTTTTGCTAGAATTTTTATTTCTTTTGTTATATATATTCTTAGGAATTTTATCTTTGCAGATATGAAATTCATTTCTTGATTTCTTTTTCAACAAGTTCTCTATTGGTTTATAAAATACGACTGACGGGCAGGGGTTTTAGCTCAGTGGCAATGTGTCTGCCTCACAAGTGCAAGGCCCTGAGTTTGATCCTCAGTACCAAAAATAAAAAAATAAAATAAAATAAAATACTACTGACTTTTATATGTTGATTTTGTATCCTGACACATTATGAAATTGATTTTTCAGTTCTAACAGGTTTTCATTATCAGTGGTCCTGTATTTAGGTTTTTCTATATTTAAAACCATATTATCTGAAGATAAGAATAATTTCCTTACCTATTTGAATGCCATTTGTTTATTCTCTTGCCTAATTGCTGTGCCTAAGACTTCCAACACCAAGAGTATTACTTTTAATACTTTTTAGATCTTTTAAGAAACACTTAGCATTTTTTCATTCAACATGCTTTTGGATATGAATTTCTCTAACATGCCATTTATTGTTTTAAGTATGCTCCTTCAATACTTAAGTTTGTTGAAAGTGTTTCCCATGAAAGGATATTGCATTTTATTTAAAGCTTTTTCTGCATTTATTGAGAAATTTACGTGGATTTGTCCTGGATTCTGTTAATGTGATGTATTCTGTGTATTGATATACATATTTTGAATCATCATTGGATCACTGGCATGGATCCCACTGGATCACAGTGTATAGTTTGTGTTTTTTTTATGAGATATTGGACTCAGTGTTCTAGTATTTTAATGATAAATTTTTGTATTTCTATTCATCAGGGAAAATAAACTGTGATTTGTATTTTTGTTTTATGTCTTTAATTTTTGCATCAAGGTGATGCTAAACTTGTAGAATAAATTTGAAAGAATGCTTGGCCTATTTTTTTCAAATCATTTGAGAATTGCTGTTCTTTTAAAAAGTTTTGTAAAATTCAGTAGTGAAAGCAACTGATATGGACTTGTCTTTGTCAAGAGAATTTTTATTAGCATTCAACATAATTTCCACCCCTTTGTTCTATTTCTCATTCAGATTATGAATTATTTTCCTCATTTTGTTGAATGTTCTCTCTATATTCTTTTGCATATAATTGAACTTTTTTAAAATACTTGTGAATTCTTTTTCAGGGAATTTTTTGAATTATTTCTTGTTTATTGTTAGAAATATATTGTGGCTCTATGGAATTGTCAGGTTAGGTTACCTTGATTTTTCTTCTTTATTTTTTTCTTTCTGTCTTTCTTTTTTTGTGACAGGGTCTGCTATGCTGTTCAGCCTGGCCTTGAACTCACTATGTAGCCAAGGTTGGCCTCAAACTCATGTCAGTCCTCCTGCCTTAGCCTTCCAAGTACTAGGATTACAGGCATGTGCCACCGTGCCCCGCTGCTTTTTCATATTTTGTGTGTCTCTCTGTTATTTTTATATCTAGTGAATCAGTTATTTTGACTGATGTGGAGTTCCTTGTGATACCCAATGGGTCAGTGTCTGTTTGGGTTGACTGGGTGAACAGAAGACTGCTAACTCTGAGGAGCTGTAACATCTTGAAGACAGGATGTTTTACCAACTCAAGCAGAGATAGACTTTACAGAAGAAAATAAGGAAGCTCCCTTAGGGGACAATCAGATAAAAGTTAATTATTCAGCCAAAATATCACCATGCCTTGCTAATATGCCTTCCCAGACTAAAACAAACATATGTTCTCTGTGCCTTTGTTGTTCCTCAGTAAATCTGGAAGTTTGAGCCAGTTCATGGCTTCATTTCAGTGAAGTCCCCTTATCCTCCACAAAGCTACTATCTCTCATGTTTTTGATTAGTCTCTGTATGAGGGATTGCTGGCCTGAAACTGATACAGTGATTTTACAAAGTGCTTTTTTTTTTTGGTAGTAAAATGTGATCTAATATAACCTCCAAATAGCTTCTTTAGCAATAATCAATGTTGGCAATGACTGTGGGTATCTCAATAGTATAGGATACAGGAGTATATGGGATTGTTTCACTATCTGACTTGCAGCTTTCATGGAAAATGTGGGTTTTTCAAATGCTCTATTCATGATGTATACGACTGTGGATGCAGGGTGCCTATCAATTTGTGTGGTTTGGGGCTGGATCACTTTGATAGACATAAACAAGAGACACATGGCTGGTGGAGCAGTGAAAATGGTACACACATCAGTTTCTGATTGGTGCATAGGGCGGGGTCACTCTTGTGAACCTGCATTATTCTTATTTATGGGAATCAGGTGACTGTGAAGTCTGTGGGATATATAGAGGATAGGCACCCTGATCAACCTAGACAGGTATGGCACTGTACACCCAGCATCAGGGACAGGGAACATGTTCATGTCTTAAGTCTGCACAAGAGTGAAGTTATACCAATGGACTTCTGTGGGTTGCTCATCAGGGATTTAAGGCTGCATGAATATGTTTGCAGGGCCTTGATGTCTAAGATTCTAATGATAGCCTGTCCAATAGCTTCCTAGGGTCAAAGGCAGGTAGACAGGAACACTTGGTTATGTTCTTGTGCTGAAAGTTACCTAACTGTTTTGCAGGTATGCAGGTAAATGAGTGGTGTTGTCTGGTTGCTTTCCACAGACTTGAGTGGGTAGGAGGAGCATCTTGGTTGCTTTGTGGGTTTTGGGGTTGGTGAACACAGCCATTCATTCAGCTGCTTTCTGTGTCAACAGATGTTTGGGCTGGCCTACCAGGAGCATCTTAAGTCCATTTTGATTTTTGTTTAGTACATGGTGAGAAATATGGGTCTAGATTCAGACCCATCTGATCTATGTAGATAGCTACTTTTTCCAGTGCCATTTGACAAAGAGGATTTCTTTGCTCCAGCCTAAGTTTTGACCACGTTTGTTAAATACCACGTAGCTAAAAATGCCTAGAGTGTATCTGCATTCTCTATTCTGTTCCAGTAATTGAAATGTGTTGCCGTATTGTGCAAATACCATGCTGTTTTTATCTCTGTACCTTTGTGATATAACTTTGTGTAGGATTTTGATTCTTCCTATGTTGCTTTTGTTGAGCAGGTTAGCTTTGCTATTTGAGTTCATTTCTAATTCCTTATAAAATTTAGAATTGTTTTCTCTAGTTCTATAAGGAATGCTATTAATGATTTTATTAAGATTGAATTAAATCCATATATCAATTTTGGAGGTGGGCCATTTTGACAATGTTGATTCTACCTATTCAGCAACAGGGAATATTTTTCCATTTTCTGATGTCTTCTTGATTTCCTTTTTTCACTGAACTGTAGTTTTTGATGTAGGAATCTTTTACATCTTTGGTTAGGATAACTTCTAAGTATGTAATTTTTCTGGAGGCTGCTGGAAATGGTATTCTTTTCCTAATATTTTTGTTGAATTCACGATTGTGTGCAGGAGTCTATTGATTTCTCTGTGTTAATTGTGTATCCTACTATATATTTAATCTGGTCATTAATTATGAGTCTTTTAGTGTAATTTTTGTGTCCTCTATGCAGAGGATCATGTCATCTTCAAATAATGATAATTTGAATTCTTCCTTTCATATATATATATATATATACACATATCTATACATATATATATATATATACGTATATATACGTATATATATGTGTATATATATCACCTTTGTTTCTTTTTCTTGCCCAATTGCTCTAAAATTTTCAATCTTATAGTGAATGGGAGTATTGAAAGTGGGTATCCTTGTCTTGTTCCTTATTTTAGATGGAAAACTTTCAGCTTTGACCCATTTAGTATGGCATTGTCCAATGGTTTGTCAAAAAAATACTTTTATCAGATTGAGATAAGGTCCTTCTGTACCTATTTTCTTGATGGTTTCTATCATGAAATTTATTGATTTTTCTCAAAAGGTTTTTTCTGCATCTATTAGAATGACTGTGTGATTTTTCCTTGTTTTGGTGCTGCATTACATTAATAATTTTGCATATTTTGAAATATCTCATCGTCCATGGATGAAGTTTACTTAGAAATGATGTAATATCTTTTTGATGATTTCTTGCATTCTGTTTCCAGGTATCTTTTTGAAAGTTTTTGTTTCTATTTTCATTAAAGAGTTTGGCCTGTACTTCTATTTTTCACTTGTTGAATTTTCTAATATTGGAAGTAAAGAAATTCTAGCTTCCAGCAGTGACTTTGTGAGTACTAGTTCCTTTAGATTTCACAAAAAATAAGGAGTATTTATGTTAATAATTCACAGAAGTTCTTGTAGAACTCAGCAGTGAATTCATGGGGTCCTGGTCTTTTCTTATTTGATAGTATTTTTTAAATCACTAACTCAATGTCATTATCATTTTTGTATTATTCAGGGTCTCCATATATTTTTTATTCAGTTTTCATAATTATATGTATCTGGGAATCTATTTCTTCTGGATTCTTGAGTTTACTAGATTTTGATTTATTAGATATTGATTTCCAAAGTAGTTACCAAAAAATTCTAATTTCTGCTGTGTCTGTTTTGATTTCACTCCTTCCTGTTACAAATTTAATTAATTTGGGGGGTTTTCTTTCTTTATTTTGGTAAAATTGTCTATATGTTTGTCAACTATGCTTATTGTTTTGAAGAACCAGCTCTTCAATTCATTGATTCTTTGTGTTTTTAGTCTGAATTTTATTAGTTTCTGCTCTAATATTTCTTTCCTGTATGATCTTTGGATTTGGATTGTTTTTGTTTTTCTAGGACCACAAGGTGTATCATTAAGTTATTTTTGCAGGCTTGTTGTGCTTTCCTTATATGGGTATTCACATCTATAAACTTATCTTTTAGGGCTGCTTTGTTTATTGTCTGTAGGTTCTGGTATGTGGTAATGGTATTATTGTTTGATTCAAGAAATTGTGGAACTTCTTCCTTTGTTTCTTCTGTGACCTATTCAAGTGTGTATTATTTAATTTCCATGGGTCATTATAATTTCTGTAGGTTTTTTTGCTATTGATTTGTATCATTGCATTATGATCTGATAATAAGTATGGGGTAATTTTGGTCTATTTTGGAGAAAGTTCCTTGTGTTCCCGAGAAGAATATCAACTCTGCTTTTGTTCAATAGACTACTCTGTAGTATCCATTAAGTCCATTTGTTATGAAGTGTATTTCAAATGTGATATTTCTTTGTTAATTTTCCTTGTTTTTGATCTGTCTTTTCATAATAGTGGTGTACTGAGGTCCCCTAGTATAATTGTTTTGATTTTTGTCTGATCCTTTATGTTCATTAGTAGTTGTTTTATAAATTTGTGTTTCATTGTTCAGTGCATATACATTTATAATTGCTATCTCCTCCCAGTAAAGTTTTCCATTAAGTAATATGCAGTGAACATTTTTTTTTTTGCTTCTTCTTGTCAGTTTGACTTAAAATTCACTTTGTTTGAAAGTAGGATAGCTGCTCCTTCTTTTGGGGTTCTTGTTGCATAGAATAATATTTTCCATCATTTGATTTTGATCTAGAAATGTCTGTTTGGTTTAAATAGAGCATTCTCTTGGATTTTTTTGTTTTGTTTTGTTTCATTGAGTTTAGTGGTACATTTTAGGTATACAATAAGATGACACTCATCATTGGGAATTTGTACCTTTACATGATATATCTTGGTTCTTATTTTTCCCCCTTCCCCTGCCCTCCCTTCAACCCCTCTACCTCTCCGTATTTACAAAGACTTTGTTTCCATTTTTTTGTTTTCTCATATTAATTCCATTCACTTATTTCCTTTCCCCTACCCCGCCACTTCCCTTCCCTTTGTCCCTTTTCTTCCTATTTCACATTATCTATTATACATTTTGATCCTTATTTATACTTTGTTTCTCACAGTAGAGAAACTATTCACTATTTACACATGTGTTTACACTTGTGTGTCCTATTTATTTTACTTGAGTATGGCCTCAATGTGAATCCATTTAGTTATAAATGCCTCTAGTTTCTCATTCTTTTTGGTTACAATTTGCCAATTGATGTCTTTTGATTGGGGAGTTGAGACCATACATATTCAGTTATTGCTAGAAGTTATTAACATATTCCTATCATTGCATTATTTTCCTGTTGCCAATTTCCATTTTTCTCCCCTTCTGCTTAACTGCTCATTGTGCCTGGTATATTTATTTTATTAGACTCTTGGACATTGTTAGCTTTGTTGTCTCTTTCTAGAATATCTTTGAGAATATTTTGATCTGCTGTTTTGTTGTCATAAATTTCTTAAGGTGATCTTTGTCATGGAAATATATTATTTCTCCATCAACTTTTAAGCATTTCCTGGTGTTTAAGGTTTGTGCTGATAAGTGTTCTATAATACTAATGGGTTTTCATTTACAAGTGATTCTGTTTCTTTTCACTAACTATTTTTTTATGATTCTGTCCTCTTGTTGGACTTCTGTGATTTTGACTGTAGTATGTCAAAGTTCTTTTCTGATTCTGGATATCTATCATTCTGTATGCCTTACATATCGGATGTTAAATCATTTCACTATATGGAAATTTATTTTTATTTCCATAAAGAGTTTTTATGACATTTGAGCTTTCTTCTGATTTTCCATTCATTTCACTTAGTCTTAGATTAGTCTTCTTTGTGTCACACAGCAGCTGTTGGGTACATTTTTCATGTTCTCTTGTTTTCAAGGAATCTCTAAATAATTGGTCAATGACATCAGTCCTGTGCCCTAGTTCTGATGCTCTGCCCTCCCATTGGTCACTTCTGCTACCCATAATTTTAGTTGTTTTTCATATTAGCAATTTCCATTATCTGTTTAATTATGTTTTTTTGAGATCACTGTGCATGTTAATGAGTTATTCAGGCTCTTCTTTTATTATTTTTAATACTTTTGCTATATGGCTTTTGAGTTCTTCCACCATATTGGCCCAGGGATCAGTTTTGGGAAATTTGGGACTTTTTGGAGCTTTTCCATTGTCTTCTCATGTTTCTATTTATTGCTGTTATATTTGTTTGTGTGTGTCTGTGTGTGTGTGTGAGTGTGTGTGTGTGTGTGTGCATGCATACACTCAGGTTTGCAGGCATCCACAGTGGGAAGATTTTGTTGCTAGTATGGTCTTTTTAGCTATTGCTGTACTTAATGCCAGCACTTTCAGATCCAGCCACCTCTCAAAGCTACACATTCTAGGCCTGGCTTCTCACCACAGATGGCAATTCACTGTGCCTTTCCAAGCCTGAGCTTAAACTTCTTGGGGTATCTGTCTAGTCCACACCCTCTCAGTGACTGTCTCCTATGCTTTGTCTTACATAGTCACTGTGGGAGGAAGGGTAACCCTGAGATTTTGAAATGAAGTTGTTTAGTAGTTGTTCTGTGGTTCTCTCTTAAATAATTAACCCCTTTCTGAAATGGCTTCAGACTGGGTGCTGCACTGGATTTCTTCTCCAGTTCTCACCTTCCATGTGGAAGGAGTCACTTTAGGAGTAAAACTTCACAATATTTTTGCAGATTACAATAGCCATCATGTTTTCTTGGAACTCTTGCTGCTGGTCCAATGCATGGTTTCTCCCTGGAGCTCCCGTTTCTACGGGCTTACCTTGTGTCTGCAGAGAGAGGTTTCCCTCCCTGGAAAATAGGGTGAACTTCCAGAATGCTTTGTTCTCTTTTTTGTATTGTGCTTTCTTTCTTGAAATTCTCTTCAATTTCTAATTTTCCTATTTGTTCCCTCCCAGTTCACAGAAATCAATTCCTTTTTTCACTTTGCTTAGTTGTTATTATCCAGGTGTCTGTGTTCTGGGACTGGAGAATCTGTTTGCTGCTGACCAATACCCCATCATTTTTCATATCCCTTCAATATAAGGTATTATTGTAAAATTTGTAGGAAGACTAAGCAACTTACTTGCTATCTGCATATCTCCTTTGTTAGGGTGAATGTTCAGATCTTTTACCTATTTTAAATAATGATTTTCTTTTTATATTACTGTTTTAACATTTCTTGTTGAGACAATGAGTAGGTATGTTACAGTCTGAGCAAAAGACATGCCTGATAGTTATCTGAAATATGCAAAGATCTCATAACAAAAAAAGACCTTAGTAATCCTTAGACATATAACACTGAGAACTTTGCGTGAAAATGAATCTCACTTTCTAACTAGTAGATCTTGAAGAAAAAACAGCTCTATTAGCACACTTTATTGTTGTAATTTGTTGTGTTTATGATCCATTCAATTATTGGACTTTCATTTGAGTCATTTACCATTGAAGAGACTAGTTACTCTATTTTCATTTTTTTCTTCAGTGATTCAAGAACATGACTGAACCTCGATTTCTCTTTTCATAGAGGTCACAAAAGTTATTTGATGATGAGAATTTTGGGCTTGAATCACATCATATGTTTAACTGATTCCAAACTGAATAATCTGAAGAGCACTTTAGATCTTATTGAAATATATGTTTGGAGAATTAGTTGGAAATGCCACTGGAAATAAAATATATTAAGTTTTTAAGGAACTATGAGAACCATTTTATCTGAATAAAACATTTTAAAATAATTATGCTTGCCATCAAAATGAGGTGTGTCCTCTAGGAGTCATGCATGGCATGTCATGAGTAGGACAATGGAATTGAATTTCTGCATGCCAAACTTAACTGTCACTACATAAAAATAACTATTACTGTTGTTCAAAAATGCTTTGAGCTAAAGCTGTAATGTTCCAAATGATCCTGCAAATCCCATTTCTATATGCTTTTTAAGTTGTTTAGTTCTGAATCAGCAGTCTAAAAGTGTGTTTAAACACTGCAGGTAACCATTTCCCATGGAACAAATAGGAAGAAAATCAGGTTATGGTGAGGGCACCCAGCAGGGTTCTTCTACTGTCTACTCAGTGTCATTGTAAACTGATTTCTTTAAGAGAGAAATTTGGGGAAGGGAGGACAAATTGCTGGAAATATGTTCTACATGCAAGAAAGAGAAAATAAATAGGATACGTGATATATGCAAATAATTATACAAAAGGATAAAAATCAGAGAAGCAGTATTGCTATAGAATAACAAGATTGCAGCAGGTGGAAGTTGTAAAAACTAGATTTTCTTTAAGCTGCACAAAAAAGATAATGCACATGTACCCTGGCCTGCTTTCTTTATTTTATGCAAAATAATTGCTAGCTCATAAGCTCCTGATGTTTTCTTTATCATGGTTCATGTTACTCAAGTTGCTATTTGCTAAGCACGAGGTTTGAACTAAACAAATGAAAAGTGTACATGTAGCAATTGCTGAGGACTATATGCATTAAGAATAATCCTAACAAACCAGAAAATTTTGAGCTTGTAGTTGGAAGTATTATAAAGAACTCGGGAAATTGAGATGTATTTGTGCTTGCAAATGTAATTAACTGTATGTTAGTTAAAAATAGCAGTATATGGAAGGGATCATTATTACAAAGTTTAAAATATTACATATGAAAATGGAACACCAAAAGGTGGCTACTTCACTGAATAAAAGCCATGTTTTTCTATTTTGATATAATACAATTGCATTACTAGTGGGTGAGAAATTTTAAAAAATAAACATTTTATTCAGAGATAATTTTAAAACTACATACATTTCTAAGGTAGAGCAGGGATCCATTGTCCAAAGATTCTCACACTATAGCATGTTGCAAAGCTATAGTTCAACATCAGAATCATTACATAAGTACTGAAAAGGAAAGTCCCATCATCAAATGACATCTTATTCTTTTGTTTAATACTTTTATTACAATTACTGTCACCCTCTGCTCTTGAGAATTTGCAATCATTTATCTTCTCTCTATTTCTATAATTTAGTGGTCTTGAGAATATTATAGAACATGTGACCTTTTGTGATTGGTTTTTTTTTTCACTAACATGATTCTTTCAATATTTATCCAAGTTCCTTTTATATTAATTATTCATTCATTTTGTCCTGTTTTGTTTTGTTGTTGAGTTCTTTGTATGATGGCTTGTTTAGTCATTTTCACATTGAAGGACATGATTGTTGTTCTCAGTTTGCGGGTTTTATGCATAAATGTACTATGAATGTTCATCATTCATCTGGACATTTTCATATGAACGTAATTTTTCATTTCTCTAGATGCATTTCTGAAGATTGAAATTGCTGAGTGTTACAATAGTTACACATTTAGTTTTAGAAAATATTACCATGTGATTTTCCAAAAGAGCTGCATATTTAGATTCCCTCCAGCAATGTATGAATCATGCTTTTCAACTACACATTTGTCATAATATAATGCTGTCAAAATATTTTTCTATTTTAGCCATTCTGATTGATTTGCAATATTAATTAAGGTTTTAGTTTGAATTTCTAAATAACTTTAAAAGTTTTATAGTTAAATATTTTTAAAGATTTTTATTAATATATATTAATTGTACTCATTAACAGGATTCAGGAGGATAATAGTATATATGATATGCATACAGTGTGCATTAATCAAATGCAACCAATCCACACCACCACCACCATCAATACACTTCCAATTCCCTAGTGGTCTCTATTTTACCTTCAGGTATACTTATTTTAGCTTCCACATGTGAGATAAAGTATGTAATCCTTGTTTTTTCTGTATCAGGCTTATTTCATTTAACACAGTGCACTCTATTCATTTTGTTGCAAATGTCAAGAATTCATTCTTATCTATGGCTGAAAAATACTGCATTAAAGATGAATATTTTTATGTGTTTATTTGTCATGTGTATGTCATTATTGGTGAAATGTCTCCTCATGTCATTGTCCTTTACTAATTGGATTGATTGTGACACTTTTACTTGCTGAACTTTAAGAACACTTTATTAGTCTAATATTGGGTATGTAATCTGCAAACTCTTGTTTTTATTGTGCATCTTGTCTATTCAAACTAGTAGGGTCTTCTGTAGAACAATCTCAAAAAATTTTGATGAGGTCCAGTCTACCAATTTTTCTTTTGTGTATTATACCTTTGTAGTGAAATCCATAGTATATTTGATACTCATTCTGTATAATTTGTGAAGTTTAAGAACAGGTCATTTTCTTTTGTTTTTATTTCAATTTTAGTTGTTGCTGTTATTTTTTACCTATAGATGTATTGTTACTCTGGCACCAATTGTTGAAATGAATATTCTTTTATCACACAGGAAATCTCTTTTTATTTGTAACTATGTTTGCCCTAGGGGTTGGAACTCGCTTGTACAATTTTAGAGAACTTATCATGCATGAATAACCAGGTTAAATCCCCACAAGTAGAAGAAAGAGTAAGAGGAGGAGAAGGAGAAAGAGGAGGAGAAATGAATAATCTTTTATTGAATTGCTTTTTCACTTTTTAAAACGTGAATTAAGTATATTTGGATTGGTTTTATATTTATTGGTTACCTTTTCTATTTCATCGATATACATATCTAACAGCCAATCTATACTACATTATCTTGCTACTATAATAGGAACGAAGCCTTAAATTAAGGTAATTTTTCACATAATTGTTCTTATTCTAAATTGTTAGCTATTTTAAGCCTTGAATCTGTCTATACAATTTAAAAATAAGATTGTCTGTAATACGAAAAGTCTTTCCATCCAGTATTTTATAGAAATTACCTAACCTATAGAACAAGTTGGAGAGGTTTTTAAAATTTTAATCATGTTGAGACTGTAATAGATGAACACAATATTTGTCTATTTATGTAGGTCTGACTTGTTTTCTTTCACCAACATTTTGCAATTATTTGTATACATATATTGGACTTGTTTAGTTAAATTTATATTGAAATATTCCAATGTTTATGGAGTAATTTAAAGTATATTTTTAAATTTTAGTTTCCATGTGATAATTGTTGGATTTTTAGTTTTTAATGCTTTTATCATGATTTACACCTTTTAATAGTACATATTATTGGAGTCCAGTGTAATATTTCAACAGATATAAATAGTATTTGATGACCAAATCCAGCCTCCTTTATCCATTATATTTTCTATATACATCATCAAATTCTAGTACTCACTATTTTGTATTTGAGCTGAAGATTTTGGCTTCCAGATACGAGAAAGAACATGTAGTATTTGTCTTTTTGTATCTGGATTGTTTTATCTAACATAATGTCTTCCAGTTTCATTTACTTTTCTACAAATGTTAGGATTTCATTCTTTTATGACTGAATAATACAGGTGTATGTGTGTGTGTGTATCATGTTGCAGTTATTACTAGAAATGTGATTGAGTTTTCTGTATTTATTATAAGCTCTGTGATTTTGCTGAATTCATTAATGCTTATGTATTGGGTAGATTTATACAATGAAACCATCAAGTCATGGACATTTTTGGAAAATTATTAATTATAAATTCAAACATTGTAATGCTTATAAAACCATTTATAGTACTTTATTTGTATTGAGTGCTGGTATTGAGTTATTTACATGGCATTGGTCCAATTCTTACATAAATTTTCCAAATTTTAGTGATGTCTTCTATTTTATTCTTGATTTTAATTATCACTGCCTTTGTTTTGTTTATTACCTTTCAGGCTTGTTCGAGGTGTATGCATTGTATTAAATGTTTTTGAAGAATTAGCAAGTAATTTCGTTGATTTTCTCCATTATTCTTCTGCTTGAAGTTTTATTCATTTCTACCATAATTTATTAGTTATTTTTTCATTTATTTTATTCTGCTTGCTTTGGTTTTACCATTTATTTTCCTTGTCTTTTTTAGCAGAACTTCTTGAGTATATACTTTTTAAAATACTTTATTTTATTATTACATGTTTGCAATTCATGCAGTTTACAATCATCTTGGGGAGTGGTTACATGTATATATTACAGCTTGTTTTTCTCTCTAATTCTCTTTCCCTTCTCTCCCCTTCCCCCTCACTACCGTGGTTCCCCTATCACTTTTTTGGTACTTGTTGAAATTATTTGTCTTAGCTCTTGTTATGGCATATAGTGTTTACATTTATTGGAGTTACTAGGATCATGTACATGGCACATCTTTATTCCTCTCATGTCCCCATCCCCTTCTCCTCAACCCCTTCATTGTTCCCTTGGACCACTTCCTTATTAGACAAGATCTGTCCCTTTGTCTGTTTCTATTTATCCTTTATCATTTTTTGTTGTTTGTACTTTGCCCCACTCAAGTGAGCGATGCCGTATGATATTTAAGCTTGTGTGTCAGATTTATTTCAATCAACATTCTATTTTCCAGGTGCATCCCATTTCCTACAAATGCCTCAAATTTGTCATTCTTTATAGCCAAATAGTATTGCTTTATATATAGATACCATCTTGTGTTTATCCAATCATCTGTTGATAGATATACAGGTTACTTCCAGGATTTAACTATTATGAATTGTGCTGCTATAAACATTATTATGCAAGCATCCTTGTAGTATGATGACTTCAGCTCTTTGGAGAAATTACCTAGCAGGGGATAAGTGGGTCACATGGAATTTCTAATTATAATTCTTTGAGAAATCTCAATACTGATGTCCATAAATGTTGTACTAGTTTGTATTTCCACCAAAAATTCAGGAGGGTTCCTTTTTTGACACAGTCATGCAAGCATTTGTTATTCTTTGATTTCCTAAGAACTACCACTTTTTCCAGAGTAAATTGTAATCTTAGTGCTTTAATTTGTATTTCTGTAATGACCAGAGATGTTGAAAATTTATTTCATATTTTGTTACCCATTTATATCTTTTCCTCTGTGAAGTGTCTGCTCATTTTTCTACCCCATTGCTTTACAGGGTCTTTAATTTTAGGTGGTTCAATTTTTTGAGTTCTTTATATATTCTTGATATTAGTCCTTTATTGGAAGAGTAGAGGGGAAATTTTTTTCAAATTAGCAGGTTGTCTTCTCTTTCTACTGATTGATTCTTTTCTCATACAGAAACATTTTAGACTGATATAATCCCATTTCTTGATTATTGCTAGTGTTTCTTGTACAATTGATGTTCTGTTTAGAAAATCCTTTCATATTTCTTCAAGTGTTTTACCTAATTTATCTTTCAGAAGGTTTAATATTTTAGTTTTAATGTTCAAATTTTTGATCCAGTTTTATTTTAATTTAGTGTATGGTTGATAAGGGTCAAGGTTCATTCTCTAAAATCAGATAACCAGTTTTCCCAGCACCATTTGTTGAATATATTATCTTTCCTCCAACATATGCTATTGGCCTCCTTGTCAAAGATCAATAGTTGAATATGTCTGGAAGGTTTCTGTATCCTCAGTTTTGTTCCATTGTTCCATGTGTCTGTTTTCGTTTAAGTACTATCTCATTTTTATCACTGTTATTTGTAGTTCAACTTGAAGTTTGCTATTGCTATGCCACTTGCTTTGCAATTATTGCCCAAAATTACTTTTTCTATTCAAGGTCTCTTCTGATTTCATATGAATTTTAGGATTTGTTTCTTGAGATATGCAAAAAATGCTGTTGGTACTACATTGTTTTGTATTACAGTTTTGGATGTATGGCCATTTTGACAATATTTGTTCTGCCTGTCCAAAAGCAAGGAAATTCTTTCAGTTTTCTGATATCCTCTTCAATCTCCTTCTGCAGAGTACTGTAGTTTTCTTTGTAGAGGTCTTTCACTTCCTTGCTTAGGTTAATTCTTGGTATTTCATTTTTATTATAGCTATTGTGAATGGTATTCTTTTCATAATTTCATTGTCATCCCATTCATTGTTGGTATGCAAAATGCTAATGATTTTTGTACGTTGATGTTCTATCCTGTTCTTTTCTGAAATTAGTTATTAATTATAAGAATTTTTTGATAGACTTCTTTGGGCTTTTCTTGTACAGTATCATGTCATCTACAAATAATAAACTGAGTTTTTTTTCCTTTCCTGTATGTATCTCTTTTATTTCTTTCTCTTGCTTAACTGATTTGGCTAATATTTCAAGTACTATGTTGAATAGCAGTGGTGATAGTGGACATCCTTGTCTTGTTTCTCATTTTTGGGGGAATGCTTTTAGATATTTCTCCATTTAGTATGATACTGGATATTGGTTTTTCATAAACAACTTTTATCACTTTCAGGTATGGTCCTTCTACACCTGTTTATTTCTTTCATCAGGTTGATTCCTAAGTATTTCAGTATGGAGATACCTCAAAAAGCTAGAATTAAAAGTTCCATTAGACCCAACTATTCCCCTACTGGGTATCTTCCCAAAACAATTAAAAGAATCATACCACAACGATGTATGTGCACCCATGTTCATAGTGACACAGTTTGTAATAGATAAAACTTGTAAACAGCCCAATTGCCCATCAACTGGAGACTGGATAAAGAAAATGTGGGTTTTTTTAAAATGGAATACTACTCGGCCATAAAGAATGAGAAACTAGATACATTTATAGATAAATGAATGCACACTGAGGCCATACTCTTAACTGAAATAAAGAGGACACATATGTGTAAATACCGAAGGTTTTCTGGTGTGAGAAACTGAAAGTGTAGATAAGGATCAAAATGTATAATACATAATGTAAAATAGGAATAAAAGGTCCAAAGGGGATGGGGAATTGGGAGGGGAGGGGGAATTGGGAGGGTTAGGTGAAGGAAAGAAGGGTAAGGAATAAAAATGAGGAAAGGAACAAAATGGAAACAAAGTCTTTGTAAATAGGAAGGGGTGGAGGGGTTGAAGGGAGGACAAGGGAATGGGAAAAATAAGAACCAAGATACATCATGTACAGGTAGAAATTCCTTATAATGAATGTAACTGTTCTGTATACCTAAAATGTACCAATAAAAATAATGAATGAAAAAAATGAGGTGCTAAAATCCTCTACTATGATTGTGTTAATATTTATTTGTTATTTTAATTTGAGGAGTTTTTGTTTTATTTATATATGAGGTCCACTATTCAGTGCATACATGTTCATCAGCGGTATCTCTTTTTGTTGGATTGTTTCTTTTACTAGTATATAATGACATTCTTTTTCTTTTCTAATCTTTTTTAACTTGTAGTTTACAATGTCCGATATTAGAGTTGCTACCCATGGTGGTTTTTAGGTTCCGGGTTTCATGAACTTTTTTTCTATCTTTTAATTTTTAGCATTTGGATGTATTTTCTGATTATATGGGTTTGTTGAATGCAACAGATTCTTGACTTCTGTTTTCTGATCCAGTCTGCCGGTATGTATCTTTTTATTGGAAAGTTGAGGCTATTAACATTAAGAGATAGTACTGAGATGTGTTGGTTATTTACTATCATTGCCTTTATCGACTGATATACCATTTATTTTACTTTTCCTGATTCTTTTTGTTGCTATTTATTCATTGACCTATTAGTTTCCTCTGTGTTTTTAAGTATGTCCAATTTGTTGTTTTTGTTGAGAATAGTCTTGAATATGTTCTCTAGAGCTGGTTTAGCACTCATATATCTCCTGTGCTGGTCTTTTTCATTGAAATACTTTTTTTCTCCATCTCTTTTGAAGGACAGTTTTGCTGAGAAAGTTAATGTGGGTTCGGAGTTCTTTGCTTTTCGGGATTGAAATATTTCACTCTAAGGTTTTCTGGATTTAAGGGTTTGTGTTGAGAAGTCTGATGTGATTCTAGTTTGTTTGTTTTTATGCATAAATTTTTTTCCTCTAGCTGCCTTTAAAATTCTCTTTTTTGCTTAATATATGTGAATTTAATGAGGATATCCTTTGGCTAACTTTTCCTTTCATCAAAATTCTTTGGAATTGCATAATTATTGCTTACTTGTACTTTTAAATCTTTTCTTCTTTGAGAAATTTTCTCCTATAATTTCTGTAAGCATGTTGGTGAATTCATCTGTATGATATTCTAGATTTTTTTCTTTAACTCTGATTAGCCTTAGGTTGGTCTTTTGGTTGTCATCTAGTAGCTGCTGGAGGGACTTCTCTTTTTCTTTTATTTTATTTGAGCTTTTTGTCATAATTCACTGCATTGTCCTTGTGATGGTTTGTGTTTAGATGTAACCCTCAAGCCTCATGTGGTAATAGGAGTAGCATTTTCAGAGATGGCTGGATCTGAAATGTGTGATTGATTCATGGTGCAATGCTATATTTAAGCCTACTAGGATTAAGGGTGCGAGTGCTGTCTGCCCTAAGGGCAGGTAGTCTGGCTACAATATGACAGATAGCATGAGGCTCCTTCTAATTACTTGTAGTTAGTTGCTTGCTTTTTCTGTCTTCTCCCTGCTATGAAATATTTGTCCTTGTGATGTCCTTCTTCCATACCACGCTGCTTTGTAATCATCCATCTATGAACTGAAACCTCTACAATCTGTAAGCCAAAATAAACCTTTCTTCCTTTAACTTTGGGTACCAGGTATTTTTTCTCAGCAATGAGAAAAGTAGCTAAGACTGTCCTCAGTATCAGCCACTCTGTCTTCACATTGCTCATTTCTGCTATATATGAATTCTACACTTTTTATTTCAGGTTTTCTGTCAGACATCTTTTTGAGGATTCTATATACTCTTTAAATCTGTCATTCAAATTTTGAACTGTTTTGGTTAGTTCATCCAGTTTTTTATCTATTTACCCCAAATTCATTGAGGACAAATTGAGTGACATTACAGTAAATTTTTGGTTCACTTTTTTGAACTCATCTATCTTAATCCCCTCTAAGAATTTTTCATAGATTCCTGGTATTTGTTTTCTTCTCCATTTGTGACCATTTACTCTGCTTTGGGAGAGTTCGATGAACTCAGAGATCTTTAGTTTCCGTCTTTCCTCATGCTTTATGTAGCTGTGTTTGATATACATAGATATAGATATAGATATAGATTAATATAGGTATACATATAGATATAGATTTTCTTTTTCCCCCTCTCTTTTTTGGGAAGTACTGCAGGTTGAAGACTAGAAAATTGTGGAGAGTTTATGGTTTATATGGAGATTTTTAGTAGTATGTTCCTTCCTAGTGAATAATTTTCAAATTTGTTTTACCAGAGCAAGTACTTACTCATACTGTTATTCACTTTTAGTCCTTTGGACTCTGTTCTTATGTTTTGCTGAAGGAATTACTTTTGATTAAAACAGTATCAACAATTCAATCATATAAAATGTTTGTATGACAGTCATTGCAGTTATACTTCTTCCCTTTGTCTATCCTATACATAGATTATGACCATTTATTATTTGTGATTGTTCTTCAATGAAGCAGGTGAAGTTGAGGGAGGATAATAGAGATTGGTTGAATGAGAAGTCTAAGGTACTAAGAGGGGTGTTTTTACTGGTGATAGTGACAGATGAGAAGAAAAATCTGGTGTGAGATCTGATTCTATTGGAGTCTTTTTGGTTGAATTGAAGGGTTTACATTGATAGTTTTCAGAGGTTATCTGTGGGGGCAAATGCAAGATACGGCAGGAAAGAGATTTACTTTGTGATTGAGGGAAGCTCTGAGGTTCTCAAAACCTACTGATCTAGAGAGATCAATTTGCTAATTAAGATATGAGAGATCCAAAGGCCTATGATGGGGATGATTGAGGGTTAATACTAGAGAAGAAAAGAGTGACTGTGGTTGTGCTAAGTATGGAAAATGAAAAACTTGGGAGAAGGAGATTATGCAGTCATAAAAGGAATAAGTAAACATGGTAGTAGTACTGCTTTGGAGGTTTGAGGTGAAGGCTAGATAAAGAGCTGAGATGAAGGAGAGAACCTAGAAACCTATTAAATCAGAGGCAATGGAAAAAAATCCACTACACAGACATAAAAACCTGATAAACATTAAACCCATTAAAACCATAACATAACCTCATACTACTAATGAAATCAAGAAAGAAATAAAAACAAATCTATAAGATATCCAATGGGAATGAAGATTAAATATTTCAATTTAATATATATTTTATTATAATGAATATAACTATGAATACATTATATTACAATGTGTTACATTATATTTAATAAATATTTTAAAATATTCAATTATATATATATATATGTGTGTGTGTATATATATATATATATATATATATATTGTGCTTATAGCTTCTTTGCCAGAGTCTGAGTCCTCATACCTCAATAACTCTTCTGAATCTTCCACAGCAATATGGAAGCTAACTCACACTCAGGGCTTCTTTCCACCAGGTTGCAGGGATTCTTGCAGAGTCTGATCTAGTCTGAATTATTGGGTTAGGAATTATTGCTGTCCAGCTCCCTGGCTGTGCAGTGGAATCAGCAGACTGATTAACTAGCACAAACTTGTCCACTAAGTCAGGAGTATTCCTATGCAATAAAATCTTCTACATTAGTAACAAGCTATTCAGCTATAATTGTACCTATCTGGGGAAGTTGAGAACATTACATTGGACCCATTTTTGGATCTCCCTTTTGTCTAGAAAACAAATCCCTAGCTTTATTGTAAGCATCATAATATCCCAAGTACTGGTCCACAGCTAATATGCCATAAATGTAGTAGCTATGTCTCCTCTTATGGTAAAAAAAAAAATGTGCTCAACAGTAATTTTATAGAATCAATTATCTAAGGTCCTGCATGTTTGAAACTGGGCAATGCCAGAAGAGTTGTTTTTTTTTTAATATTCTGTTATGTGGTATGGGAAGGAGAAAATAGGTGGAGGATGAGGCAAATGATCCTAATGGTGGTACATGTATGTTATATATTTAGGTGAGATAACAGAAAAAACCTGAATGGGGATGAGAAAGGATTCTATGGCTAATATAAATATTAGCAAAAATGTTAAAAAGAGACAGATGAAGTGAAGAAAGAAAGAAAAATAAAATAGAAGAAGAATAAGAAACAAAGAAAAAGTCAGGTGAAAAGACATGGATAAATGTAGGACTAAAAAGGACAAGGGAGGACGGGGGATTTAGCTCAGTGGTTCTGCCTCCTGCCACTCAAGCACAAGGACCTGAGTTCGATCCCCGGTACCAAAAAAAAAAAGGGATACAAAGGAGAATTTCCTTACTTCTATAAACTGTACTGGAAGAAAAATCAAGAATAAGAGAGACATGTATACACTCACACTCACACGCATTCTTAAAGGGGCAAATAATGAAAAAAATGGTGGGGGATGAGCAGATAGACAAAAACAGCAAAAAATAAAAAAAATCAAAAGAATGTTTTCTATTGTTTGGAACACATGTCTCTTTTCCACAGCTTAGGAATAAAGAGCAGAGTTGATTCTGCTCATGGGGGAAGTCTAAGGTGTCAGTCTGGCCCTAGAATAGTGCTGGATGCAGACGTCCACATACAATGGGGTCAGGGCACCAATGTGACCTTCCAATCCTGTGTAACTCAGGCTGAACCTGGTCTCTGATCACACAAGCCAGATCCATGTTCACTAGCTCTAGCCCCTCAGCAGGACTCCTTCCAGCCTGCTCTCCATAGACCAGCTGTCTCTTGTGGCTGCCCTTCCCTCATTCCCTCTGGGAACTAGAGAGTGTAGAGCATGTCTTAGAGTCAAGAGACTGCTCTAGGACCCATGTTTGAACACTGAGCTCTTCCCTATAATTGTGTGCCTACCAGCTCTTGATATGAAATTGTGGTGGCAGTTGCTGGACCAAGTTCAGTCACCAAATGTTTACTGTGGAAGGCCATTTTGGGAGCAGTGTCCCATTTTTCCTTGCTGGTTCCAACTGCCACTGAATCTTCCAGATCACTCCTTCTCAGTGGATCTTTCTTTAGCTTTTATGATGTGACTCCTCCTCTAGTTAGCCATGTTGAATCCCCTATTCCAGACTTTTGCCTTGTCCAAGATCAGGTCCATTGTTTGGCTGGCACTTCCACTGTCCCAGGCAGATGGGAAACAACATAGGACAAGTTCTAAGTTGGTGACAGCTGAGCCAAGGCATGGAATCCACAATTGTGAAATTGTTTGGGAACCAGTCCATGAGTCTGAGTGTTCTACCGGGGCCTTCCTCTTCCCTTAACAACTTCCTTCTTTCTAATGTAAACATCTTGAATTATGAATATTTTTCAATGATACTTATAAATACCTCAAAAATTATTGTCTAATGCATTTTCATTGTGTTCCATATAGCTTTTGAATTCTTTTAGACTTTAACTGGACACATGAATTGCTTACATTGTATGTAGTTTTGATTTTCATATTTGAATATGTCACTGTTTATTTGGTTATCATTTCTAATCTTTATAAAATAATTTCAAAGATTATAGTTGCCTTATTGAATTTTTAAGATATGTTGGTTTTATTAATGAAGTTATGATATAACCTACTATACATTCCATGAGCACTTAAAATAATATGTCTTCTACAGCTTTGTGTGGTGTTCTACAAATGTTATTTAATTCATTTTAAATTGTAAGTTGTTTAGTTTAATATTATTACTATTTTTCTCTCAAGTAAGTACATTTATTACTGATAATAGAAAGTTGAAGTCTCAAACTGTAAGTATAAATTTGTCTATTTCTCCTTTCATCATTTTCAGGTTTTGTTTCATAAATTTTCAGGCTCTATTTTTGACATATACACATTAAGGACTCCTATGTTATTTCTGTGGATTGATTATTGTATAATTATGTGATGTACATTTGGCACTGGTACTCTTTGTTATTAAATTTATTTTACTTGATTTTGATAAAACCAGCCCTACCCTACTGCTTGTCTTTTAAATAAAATTAATGTGACGAATTTCTCATTTTCTTATTTTTAATTTAATGATTTGTTGATGTATGTCCTTTGTATATTGCACATTTGAACCATTTTTTCATTTTTTAAGCAAATTTCTATCAGACCATTTTTATTTAAAGTAATTATTAAGTAAGTTAGTACTTAAGTCTGCTGCTTTCTTGTTTTCTTTTATTTTTTCTATCCATTCTCCTTTTATATTTTGTGGTTTCTTTTATAATTCTTGATAGTTTAGATTTTTTCATATTAGTTTTGAGAATATAATTTTGTATGGTGGTCTTTAGTTTCTGTAGATATTACAGTATACTTATATAACTTATCAGAACCCTTTGAAAAAGAGTGCTTTATTTTACCAAGAGAAGTATTGACACTCGACTTCTGTTTGAGTCTCTTTACTCTTTTCCTATTAGTTATAACTATATCCACTATTTCCTTTGCACACATTGGGCATTATAAAAAATTGTTATAAATTTTGCTTCATTAATATGACATAATACAATTGATGAGAAAAAGAAAATCTACCTCTACTTTTACCAATTCTATTGTTTTTCTTCATTTTCTCAGACGTCAATCCTTCTCATTATCACTTTCTTCATTTGAAGAACATTCTTTAGTCATTCTTCAGAGGTAGATTTCATAGAAAATGTTATGGCAATATTCATTTATCAGTAAATGTTTATTTCTTCTCTTAAATCCTGAAGGAAACTTTCATTGAATAAAGAGTTCTCTGTTTAACACTCTTTCAGTATTTCAAAAAGGTATTTGTGCCACTTCTTCCTGTTTTCAATGATTTTATCTGAGAATCACTATCATTTTCATTGGTTCTTCTCATTAGGTAATGTTTAAGGGTTTTTTTTGCTTTCAATTATTTACCTTTTATTTTCAAAATACTAATGATGTGTACTTGCCTGAATTTAATTGTTTTCTTGCTATTTGGTGTTTGTTTAGTTTCTTGAATCTATATTGTATAACTTTCATCAAAATTGAGGAGTTAATAGCTGTCTGTTCTTTAATTATTTATCCTCTTTCAAACTCTCTCCCCTCCACTTGGATGATATAAGTCTTGGTTTATGATCTCATAGGTGTCTGAGTAACTGTTCCTTTTTTTTTTTAACTTTTCAGTCATTTTCCCTTTTTTTCATAGTTTAAATTGTGTTGTTTTTTTCATGAGTTCACTGATTCTATCTTCTATCATCAACTCTTCTGCTACTGTGCCTTTCTAGTGTTTTTTTTAAATTGATATTTTAGTTTATTTTTCCATTCTACAGTATATATTCATGTTGTGATGTTTAATTTTATAAGACAATTAGACATAACCATGGGTGCTTAAGTTAAATATTATTGTTTCTAATCATGTTCTTGGATAGCATTGATATTTCAAACACAGGCCATATACATAAACCAGATAAAGTAGTTTTGAGTGGACATCATCTAATCCATTAATGGCTAATATCTTACTTTCTCCTTGCTGGGACAAAGTATCTGATAACCGTAAGTTAAAGGAGGATAGTTTTATTTTATTTTTTTTACAGTTTGTAGAGGTTTCAGCCCATGGTCACCATGGCATGGCAGGCAGGAAGCAGCAGCAGTAGTAAGCCCTTTTTTCCCTTTTAATCCATCCAGGCTATAAGCCTATTGGTAGTGCTAGTGCCACCCATGCCCAGGGTGGGCCTTCCCAATATCCACATCCAGAACTATGCTAAGCCAATCAGTGAACTAAATTAGTTACCATACCCCCTTAATCCATATTCATACACAATAGATTCAGTCATCACTTAAAAACCCACATATGAATGCATGAGGCTTTGGGGGAGAGACATCTAGATACAAGCCAAAGCAGAAAGAATGGAAGAAAAGGAGGAACTAATTAGAATTAGTCTCTTTTTCTGCCTGACTGAACAATCTATGAACTTTATTTTCCTTTGCCACACCTAAACTGAAATGTATACCATTGTCTTCCCTGGTTTTCTGATCTTTAGACTTCAGCTAATTTACAGCACTGGCTTCTTTTTTGGGGTCTTCACATTATAAACAGCTGATCCCGGCTCTAGTCAGACTCTGATAATATCTGTCTATCTATCTATCTATCTATCTATCTATCTATCTATCTATCTATCTATCTATCTATCATCTATCGTCTTCTGTTTTTCTGTAATACACTTACCCCATTTACTGGCTTAACCTCAAGCCTGGTAGATTTTAGTGGGGCTCAGAAATAAAAGAAGTCTCTACTAGAGGACTAGACTATGGTGCAAAATTCTTTGCCTGTTAAGCAATGTAGTCCAAAAAAATCTAATCAGTCTTGAAGTGTCAGTAGTAGATAGCATGTTTTTTTAAGTCTTGTCGGACTTTATGTTTAAATTACAGCACAGAATTCTCGACTTTGAAGCAAGGCCATATCATCAACTTTGATTGCCTAATCTCCTTTTGAAAAACAGTTCCTGGTGTGTGCCTGGGTTCTAATAATGACTAAACATTTCAGTTGAGGTTATAGCTCAGTGGCATACCACCTGACCAGCAAATGCGAAGTCCTGAGTTTGATCCCTGGTACCAAAAAAAAAAAAAAAAAATTAACCATGAGAAACAATATATCAGCTCCTCATGTTGAGCTGGATGTTATTTGGCATATAAAACCATAGAGTTTGGTATATATCATAAAATTCCATCGTCAAATGTCAGTGACATATACATGATCAAGCCATAGCATTCTGGGAGTGTTGTGATGTAGATCACTATGGCCAGGCCTAACACCCAGATGAGGCAGGCCACCATGGGAGGAGAAGAAGCAACAAGAGGGTGTGGCAGAGCAAGGCCTGGCTGAGAAGATGTGTCTTCCTCCCCGTCCATTCTCCATAAAACATCAAAGCATGATCTACAGACATGAGCTACTCTCCCAGTTCTGATTACAGATCAGCCCCTTCTCCTCCCTCTGCACTTCCCTTATCTCTACCACTATAAATAAACACACTGCAGTGGACTGGCAGTCTTTCCCTCACATCAGGAGGAAAGCCCCACCTGGCCACAGTTTGTATCTCTTTGATTTTTTTGTATCTCTTTGTCTTTCTTTTCTTCATCTCCCATGGTTCTCCCTCCATGGACCCTTCAGCCATTCAGGCCACAGCAATACCATACCCTAAAGACAGAAGTAAATAATTTGAATATATGCCTAAATGCCTATATTGATTTCTACGTCAGCTTCTGCTTTTTATTCTGCATTTATGGCTTCATGAGTAGTTCCAGAAGATCAATGAACAGAAAAACATTTGAGCCTGGTTTCTAGATTATTCTGCATTACATGCAAATACACACACACACACACACACACACACACACACACACACACTAAATATCTATAGCATCATAACCCTTTCTGGGGCCCTAGTGGATATAGTTAAATGGAAATCTTCCTAGTGAGCATAACTGTAAGTAGTGTACCCGGTTGTTCATTTTTCTTGGATGGAAAAATTGTCATATACATGATGATATACTAATTCACAGGCTGGAATCCTGCATGTTCAGGAACTTGAAAGAAACATGGTTGAAATATGTAACAAATAAATTTGTAGATACATGTCTCTTTTTGGGAAAAAATGTTAATATATGTGTGTACTCTGTGAATGCTCCTCAAAGGATGACGTTAGCCATTAGTATTTTAATAATCAAGTGAGTAGAATAGCCCATCTTCTATACCAGTCAGTGCTTTACCCAAGCTAACCCTGTCATCAACCATTTGTCTCATGAATAAAGTGCTTGTAATTGTAGGGATGTAAGTTATAAACAAAGTCAGCAACAAATACTTCTACTCGTAAATGTCAAATGTGCTACGGCTACTTCTTAGTACCGAATATACTAGCAGCATGGACAAGCGATAAGCCCTCAATATGGAACCATGTTCTGGTGGTGAACATTACTATTTGTTGGCATGTTGCTTTCAGTGGATCACTTCAGTTTTGAAATGGGCATGATTTTGTCCTTACTGGTGCTCCCAATAAAAATTTCCCTTCCTTACACAGAATGTTTCTCTCAAAGGTACATTTCATTAATGCATAGACTGCCTTTATGCACATAAAACATTGACCTATTTCATGTATCATTTTTTCTGGTAAAGTAACTCACTTCATAGACAAATAAGTGTAGCAATGGCCCTATGTTTATGGAATTTACTTGTTTTAACCATATACTCCACCATCTGAAACAGCTGCCATGATAGAATACTGGAATGGTTTTGAGAGAGTCAGTTATCATTCCAGGTATGTGGAAATGCCTTGCAGGATTAGAGAAAGCATCTCACAGAAACTGCATATACTCTGAATCAGCAAGCAGTTTAAGGTGCTGTTTTGCCAATAGCCAGAATCTATTGGTCCAGAAATCAAAGGATGAAAATTGAAAAGGCATCATTCAGCATTATGCCTAAAGACATCTATTTTGCTTCGTATTTCCACATATTTTTGCTTTGAAACTCTTAAGAAGCACAAAGCTGAGTCTTCCTTTCAAAAATATATTCAGTCACTCTTTATTATTTTATAGGAAAATTTAATACATTTTCCCGTAGTAATTATAGATTAGTAATGACTGGCAATAACTATTAATTATTTTTATAATTTCATATATTTTTACCTTCTATTTTCTTTCTGTTCAATTTAACAATTGTTGCAGCAGTTTTGATTCCTTTCTCTTCAACTTTTGTACATAGACCATGGGTTTTTCTCTTTGTGGTTACCATAAGACTTATAAAGAGCATCTCTATGATACAACAGGGTACTTTAAAATTATAACTTTGTTCACATTTTTTAAAACTATATTTTTATTTCCTTCTTTATATGTTTTATGCTTTTTCAAAATATTATATATTTATATATAATATAAATATAAATATAATATTTATAATGTATTAACATTATTTCAGCTATAGTTTTCTTAATATTTTTGTCTCTAGACATTTATACTAGAGTTGTAAGTGATTTATACATCACCATTAAACTATTATCATTAAATTGAATAAATATTTACTTTTAGCAGTGAGTTCTGTACAGTTATGTAGTGATAACAGTGTATAATAAATTAAATTCTGCCTCATATAAAACTCTACATTATAACTTGTCCTTGCTTTACATTTTCTGACATTGGTTCAACAATTTCTGCATTTTTATATTGTTTATCCATTAACCAATTATTTTAGCAATGATTATTTTTAGTACTTTTATCATTTAACTTTTACATTACAGTTAAAACAGATTAACATTCATTTATTAAAATATTAAAGTGTTCTGAATTTGACTATAGTTTTAGATTTACAATGAGAAAATATTTTCATGTTTTCATGTTCTTAAATAGAATTTTTCAGTTTTAGTTTCATTCACTCTTTTAGCAGACTTTATGTTGATGAAGTCCTTCATCCTTTGTTTGTCTAGCAAAGTTTCATCAATTACTGAGGGGACCCTTTGCCAGAAAAAATGTTATTCCTTGGTAGATACTTTTTTCTTAGAGCTCTTTGAATACATCATCACTCCATTTCCTGAGCCAAATTTTTTTCTAACTTTTCTGTGAATTCCACTGATAGCTTCTTGGAACATTTATTGTATCTGAGCATTTTTTTTGTTTTCTTTTGCTGTGTTAAAATTATCTCTAACATAATCTTGAATAGTAGACTATTCCATTTCCTGATGTACTCTTCTTTATGTTGAGATTGATTGGAAACTTTTCAGTTTCTTGTACATGGATTGTTATCCCTTTCCCAACATGTTGGGACTTTTCAGCCATTATATCTTTCAGTAAGCTTTCTAACATTTTTCTTTTCTACCTCTTGACTCTTAAATGTGAATATTTGCCCTACGGATGATGGTACATAAGAGCTTTAAATTTCTTCCATCCTTATTCTTTTTTCTCCTCAAAGAAAATAACTTTATTTCACAGATTATTCTTTCTGCTTGATCAAATGTGCTGTTAATGATCTTTATTGTATTTTTATTTCATTCATTTTATTCATCAGATTGAAATTTTTCATTATTTTATGATTTCAATCTATTTAATGAAATTTCATTTTGTCCACGTATTATTTTTACATATTTATGTGCAGTATCTGTTCTCTTATATATTATAGAGAATCCTTCAAACAATTGTGTAGAACTCTTTTCTTGGTGATTCAAAGATTGACAATGTCATTTTTCCTTGATTTTTTGTGTTTGTTGTGGCCTTATGTTGAAATCTGCCCAGTTGATGGAAGACTCATCTTCTTTTTGGAAGGCTCCATAAACTTGTGTTGTTGAGGGTAAACTTTTTCTTTTTTTTAATGTTTCAGAATACTATCTAGGTGTGACACAGTTGCCTTGGCTCTGACAAGATTACAATGGCATCTTCTCCATGTAGCCCTTTTAGCCAAGCTTCGCATCTGCAATAACTGTACAGCTTTCCAGTTGTTAAGGTTCTAAGTGGGTACAATAGCAGCGATGATATTGGTCTTTGGTAATGAAGATTACTTTGATCCTAATGATCCTTTTCTCTCACACTGGAGAAGTCATGATGAAGAGAATTCTTCCTGTTTCAAGTTATGACTTACAGATATGCTTATTGCTGTGGCACCAGTATCTGAGGCAGAGCATCTGTGAAGTGGTCATATAACCAGAGATTGTAGAACAAGTATGCATTGTGATATTATGACTCCACTGCTGTGGTAGCACCGGCATCTGGAGTGCCTAGAGCACAGGCATTTTGGCTGTACCATTACTGATTGTGTGTAAGAGATTGGTGTTTGGGAGCAAGGAAGGAACTACTGTCCAAAACATCCCCATGTTAAGAGTTATAGCACCTCTGAGGTCAGAGGTACAGTGGCTTCTACTGAGTTGTGATTTTATTATTGTCTTACACATACATATCAATATGTCAGCTGTGGAAAAAATACTTTTTTATAGCATTGTTATGTGCAGAGTCACTGCTTTTCCAGCATCTGGGTTATGAATGGGTCCTGAAGTAGTTACAGAGCCAATATGTCGAGTGAAAGTATAGGAAAAGATTTAGATTCAAAATCTAGTGCTCAGGTTAGCATGCTGTGACAGTGACTCCAATTTCTGAGGTATGGGTGCAAGAAGAGTAGAACCAGAGTCAGAGCCTAGGGAATGGGCACATATTGTGCTGTTATGTAGCTAAGTTCAGAGCACAGGTTCACGCAAAGTGAGTGACTTCAGCTTACAAATTTGCATTATGGATGGAGTTGGAGGAATGGTGGTCTTAGTCCCAAGGTAGCACAAGTGACTCCCTCAAACCCAGAGGTACAGCAGTATCTTCCACTCTAGAATATTGATAGTGGCTATAGGTGTTAGTTACCTTAGTGGTGAAATCGCCCAGAGTCTTCTGATAAGAAAGGCATTGGGCTCCTGATTGCCAAACACTAAGGATTCATCCACTTAAATGCAGTGGGAAGTCTTTGGCTGCTGTAGAGGGTTTTGATATCCTTAGTAGCAAAACATTCTGTGATTCTCTTCAAGATAGCTCTCTGTGAAACAGTGGTACTTTTGATTTGGCTGATTTTGATAGTCTCTGCTTTTCATTTTGTTCCTTGCAATTTCTAGACTTCCCTGGTGTACTTACATCTCTACTGACCCTTTTTCAGCAATTATTTACATTTTTTGAATCTATTGTGCTGCTATAAGTTCTAAATTATACTCTTGCTCCATCCCAGGGTAGCCATCTATGTGGGTAGATGTCTAATTGTATTTGTGAGGAGATTAAATGTTGGTACCTTCTACTCTGCCATTTTGCAGACATCCTGTGTAAGGAATCTTTCAATTACTATGGCAAAGAATGTGAGAGAATCACCTTGTAAGATTTATTTTGGCTCAAAGTTTTGAATGTTTCAGTCTATAGTCATTTGGCTCTCTTGCTTTTGTGCCTGAGGCAAGACAAAAAACCTGATTACAGTGTGTGGTGGAGAAAGCTTTTTACTTCATGCCTGGGAACAAAAAGGAGAGAGAAAGACTAGTGCCCTATAATTCCTGTAAAGGGCATGCCCCTAATAACCTAAAACATCCCATGAAACCCCATTCTTAAACCACCACCTCCTAATAACATCATTTTCTGAAAAAATTAAGCTTTTTAACACATTGAGCTTTGGAGAACATTCAATATCCAAACTACAATATATCCATAAATTTAAAAATTGTATACTTACCTTTTGGTTATGATGTTAGATCTTATGATTTACTTTATTTCATCAAATAATCTTTTCAGGTTGAGTAGGTATGGTTTGGCAATCCTCCTAGATTTTGGATGACATACTCATTGTGGGTAGATTAGGTTTCCTGCTGTGAGTGTTAGTAAGACAAAGTAGGACAGATTTGCGCATAGAGTTTCTTGGTGATGTTATGAGAAGATGAGGCATTTCAGCATATGTGGAATATTTCCAGCAATCATTTCTCCAGATACTTCTGTAGCTATCATTGGATGTGGGGTAAAGAGTGGTCTTATCCTTAACTTGGTTCCATTACTACAACTGCTGCATGCAGATCATGCTACTGCCAAAGGTTTTGAGGAAGAAAATAGGCTGAATTATCTATGTCCTGCTAGAGATGCTGGTACATGTAGTTAATTGCCGTTGCTGTTGCCTCACAATTTTGGAGTAGGCATGGATTTTCCTGTCCCAGTAGACTCTGGTAGTGCTGTTCTTATACATAGTGCTATCTCTGCTTACACCTATGAGCTGAGAATTGGGCACCTATGTTATACTTTTTAGTTATATTATGTGTGTAGATCAATCACTAATGTCACTGGATTTGAGTCTGCTTTCCTAATCTCTGATGGGCTTTCCCTTTCTTGGACACTTGCTCAGTGAGATCAGGACTTTCTGATATCCTTTTTTAGTTTTTGTTTTTCTTTCTATTCTTCATAGTTACTGTTTGCATAGATCTCTGTTACTACTTCTGGTATAAATGGAAAATAAAATATAATAAAATATCAGCAATTCACTACACTGTCATTATTAAATTTCCGAGGTCCACATGTAGTCCGTCTTATTATTTATACTTTTATAGTCATTTAATTATTTTCAAAATATTTCCTTGCTTTTAGAATGTGTGGGAAAAGTGGGTCTATGCTACCTTATGCTAAAATCATAAGGGCATTATTTTTGTAAGACTTTCTGATATTTTCTATTTTTGTTTTAAGAGAATTTGTAGATGTTACTTGAAGAGTTCTAGTGAAGACCGCCATTAAAATATTTGTCATATGTGTAAATATCGCACTGTTGCTCTGGTGTGAGAAATTGAAAGGGTAAATAAGGATAACAATGTATAATACATAACATAAACCAGGAAGAAACCTTTCAAAAGCAAAAGGAAACTGTGAAGGAGGGAGGGGGAAAAGGAAGGGAAAAGGGAAAAATGAGAAAAGAAGAAAAATAATGGAAACAAAGCTTTTATAAATAAGAGGGGAGGGGAGCTGAAGGGAAGGGAGAGGATTGGGAGAAAAAGAGGAATCAAGATATATCTTGTACAGGTACAAATTTCCTTGATGAATGTGATTGTTATGTGTATTTTAATTGTACTAATAAAATTAATTTTAAAATATAAAATAAAATACTTGTCAGGAAATTTCATCATCTTGTTCATCTCTTTGGGTATCTGTTAATTATCTTCTCTTATTCATATTGTGATTTATATGTTTCTTGATACAAAAAGATGTCATGAATATTTCTCATTATAAGACCATGGTTTTATCTAGTCCTTTTTAGAAAGCAGTCCTATTTAGTTGCAGCACAAAGAACAAGTGTGTGTGTGTGTGTGTGTGTGTGCGTGTGTGTGTATGTGTGACTGCTGACACATCCAAGGGAAAATAAAGTGTTAACTCACATTGCCTTATTGTAGACTATCACAGTGAAAGAGGGAATTAAACTCTTCTCTTTCAAACCTTGACACTTTTTCTTTGAAAGTAAGACTACTCACCTCAAATTTCCTCATTATCATTGAGTGACATGGATTTAAGATCAGCTTCTTGACTGATCACACTGACACCAGGAAATGCAGATGTGGAAGACTTACCTATGTCTCTTTTTTTCTATAGAGTGTAGATAAAACTTGAGATCCTCACTCAATACTGCTGGAAACAATGGAGGTAATGAGACAGGTAGATCCCAACTACCCCACTTCCTACAAACATATTTTGCTTCATTAATGCAAGATAGAGTTAGAAACTTACATAACTACTGGGCTCCTGTGACTGAGAGGGGGTAGAGAATTAAAGTAGTGAGTATCCTGACCTTGCATCACCATTTTCTGTTTCACTTGATGCTGAATCATTGTTCAAAATCATGTCCATTGCTAAGGATTATACTGAGAGAGGAGGTTCAATAGAGTGCCAATGAGCCTTGTTTCAGACCACCTATTTCAGGATCACTCCTGCAAATGATTACATATATTCATCTTATTTATGGACCTTTCTTATTTCAGAAGAAAATGAAGTGTTGACCAGTTTCAATTTACAGCCCTTTATTCAGCCTTGTTGATAGTATTGTAGGGTAGAAGCACAGCTCCTAGGTGAGACCTACTGTCTCTAGGGTGAAATGAAGCAGAATGGACACTAGAACAGTTTTCACACTGACTTGTTAATCTCTAATCACTGATAATGAAGGCATAGATTAATGCTGAACTCCACTGATGCTGTTCAGTTTAAAAACTAAAGCTCCATTTTCTTCATTTCTAGACAGGGGATTGCCTTCCCATTCATTTCACTGATACTGCACCCACAAGGAAACTAGTGTCCTGTGTTTCCAATGAGAAGTAGATGAAGGGTTTTCTTTTCCTTTAGCTGGACTCATCATTCACTAAGGAAGTATGTGTTCAATGACACTACCAGATAGAGAAATGGGAGCGTTACAATCTGCTTCTATGAGGTGTGGTGACAAGTCAGGTCACCACTCAACTCTACTGAATCCAAGCTTATGGGACACTTTCTGCTAGTGTTTGATGGGATTAGGATAAGTATTGTTGAAGAGGTTTTCTGTTGCTAGGCTACCCTTTTCCAAGGCTCTAGGCTTTCCTTGAAGCTTTATTTGTGTGTGTCTATTGACGTTTGTTCATTGGAGCCTTTTCCAGCACACATTTTAGGATATGTGGAGGGCAACAAAGAAATCTTCAGAAAACCCTGGATATTGTTCTTCAAGTCTTGCAAGTCGATAGCTAGTCCAGTTTCTTCATTATACCTGTTATAGTTTTTGTTTTTAATATATGTCCATAACATTTTGCCTGAAGTTTTTAAATTATAAAAGTAAGTATATGATAAGGATTGACTATTTTGTGTGTCTAGAGCTGGGTATTTTGAAGCGCTTTTGACATACAAAATTCACATGTGCCAAATGATTTAACATTGCAAACTAAATACTTACAAATTGCGTATTCTTCACTTACCCTGTTTAATAAATAATTTTATCAGCAACTTCAAATGTAGAACAACTCCTAGTCTCTGTTTACTAAACTTGCCCTTATTTTTTTTCTTATAACAAACCTAGAAAAACAAAGCTATCAAAAACCCAACTGTATAGCAAAGGAGATTAATGGAAACAACTCTTCCTTTTTCAGGTGTCAGAATATTTCGCTGACACTGAGATTTCCATCAGTCAGGAAGAATTCTTTGGTGCCTGAATTTAAGAATCTTTTCTTGTTTCCTTTTCTATGAGTAAAAAATATTTCTAATTAAGCAAATGGTTATGAGTACTTTCTTCTATTTGTATTTTACGAAGGTGTGCTGTCCTAATCCATTTTTTGTTATTGTAACAGAAAGATTTGGACTGCATGCTAGATTTGGGGCACGGCTTGAGTATGTCTCTTAAATGTTTATGCACTGGAAGCTTAGTTCCCCGGTGAGATGGTGTTTAGGTTTGGGACCTTTCAGAGTTAGGGCCTAGTGGAAGTTAATTGATTCAGGGATTTACCCTTACAAATGATTTAGTGATAGTCTTGCAGAATGTGATGAGTCTCACAGAAATGAGTAAGTTTATGTGAGAATGTGTTATTATACACATTCTTCCTTAGTTTCTTGATTTACATCTCATGATGTGATCCCTCTCTTCCTTTTCTACATGTGGTACAGCCATTTCAATGTCATGTGCTATGAGTCTGTCACTACAGCCAAGTAGATGTAACCCAATACTCTTCAACTTCCAGAATTGTAAGCTAAATAATCCTATTTACTCAACAAAGTACCATGCCTCAGATCATATATTCCCATGGCAAAAATTAACTCATACATTGGGTAATTTACTTTTTTTAAAGGTGTTCATTTTGGCTCATGGTTCTAGAAGCCCCAGTAATGGCACTGTTAATTTCTTAGCTTCTGGTGAAAGTTTTATGCTGTATCAACTCATGGTCAAAAACAGAAGAGTAAGTTGCTGCGTTAGTCAGATTTCATTTCTATGACCAATATTCTTAAAAAAAACTTAAAACAAGAGGATTTATTTTAGGGGATATATACAGAGATTTCAGAACATGGTCAGCTGATTGCAGACTTTAGGCTGATGTCAAGGCAGAAATATCCCAGCAGAAGGGCATAGTGAAAGAGAGGTGCTCACCCCATGGAAGCCAGGAACCAGACAGGGAGGAAAATTGTAGTCATGGGTGTTATTACATTTATAATACAGGTACTAAAATCATTGAAATGTTGGTTGAAGTAGGGAAAATTATTTGAAATTAATATTCTTGAGTAATAAAATATACTTTTTTTCTGCATGCATCTTCATGGATTACCCAGGTGTTCCCGCGGGTGCATGATGCTTTGCATGTCAAACATCTATACTGGGAACATGTTTTGGTGCTTTCAGTTCAATACAACACTATTGACTGCAATCAAGTAATTACAGAATAAATTACCGCTGAGGATTTAGTTCAGTGGCACCAGGCCTGCCTCATAAGGGCAAGGTCCTGTGTTTGGAAAAAAAAAAAAAACGGCACTGAAAAAAAAATTACCCTGTATCCTGCAAATTGTAACATCTATCACATATCTGTGTATAAGCATTTACCCTTAAAGAATAATCCCAAACATACTTTACATAGTTATTTGTGGCAACAAGAATTGTGATTAGCAATTATGATTAAAAATATGAATATGTCTTTATTTTAACAGACTTTAAAGTACACCAATGTACATACATGTCCTAATTGAAATAAATTATAGAACATGTTTACAAAACCTTCCACATTATCTCTTATACCAGAAGAGAAAAGTAAAACAAGCATATTTTATTGCACTTGAAGGAGTTTTTTATAGCACTTATAAGAAAAATATCTTGCATCAACCCATACTAAGAAGTTATTCATTCGGTAGCAAAAGGAACAATGTGCTGCCTTCTTCCATAGACACCAAATTATCTATTTTTAGCATTCACAAAATAAGTTTCAAAGAGAGATTATTGCACTGGAGGTAATACAACCTATTTGACAAATGGTGGTGGAAGTTCTTGATCCAAGCAATAACATTCCATGACTGACCTTCAAAAGATTCATGTGCATCTCTTTATGCAAAAATGCAATTAGTCCATCTCTAAGAGTTGCTGAATTCTGAACAGTTCCTTCATTGCTAAAATGTCCAACTATAAAGTCTTTGAAACTCAAGGCAAACTGTGCGACCCTGTAAAAATAAGAAAGTTAACCACTGCTAATATACAATGGCACATCCCTCCAATTCCAAAGGTGAGGACTAGGAACATAGCATGGAATATAGTGAGGCAAGACCGAAAACCAACAGGGCAAACTTTAAATCTTGTGTCTCTCTGTCCAGCACCTAAAGCAAAGATGTAAGCTCCAAGGGGATTAGGTGGCCCTGAACCTAGAGCATGCAGTTTTCAGGTTTTATGGTCATTTTTCTTTGGGTGGCTCTCCTCACTGTCTGTGGGTTTTCTAAGATGTTCCATGTTCCTAGCTTTTACAATTTCCTGGAGTCTACATGGCAGTTTCAACTTTACTCTCACGTTTCAGGCATTGCCCTTTCTGAGGTACACTGCCTAGTTTCCAGATCTTCTAGTATCTTAGTGGAAGGCTTCAAAACTCAGCAAAACTTGCATTTTACATGCCTGTAAAACCAGCACCTCATGGATTATGCTAAGGTCTGATCCCAGCTAAAACAGTATCAAGGCCTTCTTTGATCATGGCTGCACAATACTTTGAGTGCCTGGGAGCCTGAGCACTGTGAAATGAATCCAAGAGAGAAACATTTCCTAGGCAATGCTTCTCCATCAGGGTGCCCTAGGGCTCAGCTCTCTTTTCAATGCAAGTCTTTCACTTTTGCACCTGTTAGCCTAGCTAGATGGTGTCTTCCTGCTTCCTCAGATGTCCTCAAGCTATCTTTTCTATTTTCCTCATGTAAAGCACTTGGCCTTTTTTTTAATACTAGTTTTTTCAGCAACCATTTTTTTTTACTAACAAAATTTTCCATGCTCCAATCTGACAAGTGTTTCCTTTCTGATGAAACTCAAAATATTTAAAATGACTCAGTTGTGCTGTATTTTTTTGATTCTCAATGTGGTGCTAGCTAAAAGTGTCCAAAAGTTTGACAGCCACAGCCTACAAACTGGACTTTCTTGGAAGTTCCTGAGTAAGTTTAAAACACTAAAACTCAGTCTCCTTCAAAGTTTTAGGACATGGGAAAAATGTAGATACATTTTCTGTCAGAGTGTAACACACTTCTAGTTCAACAGCAAATGGACCCCTTGTTCCAAGCTGAAACCTCCTGAGACTGGCATTTATCATCTAAATTTTTATCAGCATTCTGGTCTTCTGAGCTCCAACCAGAATCTTCCAAAAAGCTTGGCTTACACCATTCTAGGGCTACTCTAGCCCTCATCTCCTAAACTTTTCAAACTCATCCTGAAAACCACTCCCAAAAGTATCTAAACCACATGGTTAGGTAAAGCCACAGCAATGACCTCAATTCTCTGGTACCAAAATCTATCTTAATCACTTTTTATGTAACTGAGACACAATAACTGACATCAGCACCTAAAAGAAGATTATTTTGGTTTCCGTTTCAGTCCATGGTCAGACAGTTCCAAGTAAGAAATGCCATCTCAAAGAAGCATGGTGGGGGAATATCTGCTCACATCATCTAGACCAGGAAAAAAATAATGAAGACAGAAACCAGGGAGAGTGCGATGACCTTCCAGGTAACACACTAAGTAACCCACCTTTTCCAGCCAGATCCTATCTCTCAATAGGCAGCACATCAGCTATTTCAACTCCATAATTAAATCATCTTCGAAAAGCCTTGCCTACAAGCACATGATGTCATAGGGGGACATTCTCGATCCAAACCATAGCAAGTATACATATCATATGTAAAGTCTGACAACAAATCAGATATTGGACAAAATAAACAAATTATCTCTTTGAAGTCAGCATTGATATAATGAGAGAAAGAACACCAGAGAGTCTAGAACTTTAAAAAGAGTGATTTCAGAAAAGTTAAAAGGATTTCTGTAGCTCTTAATATATTTGGGTACACACAAGAGACATAAAATGATAAATGCACTGATGTCTTTTGGAAATATACTACAAGATGACAGAAAATCTGGCAAAAATTTGGGCACAGAGTAAAGGAATATTTAGTAACTAGTTTTACACAAGAACATTTGCTCAGTAAAGGTTATCCTTGGGATTGAAATCTGAAAACCTAGAGGAAAATATTCAGACATGAAGAATGATGTTTTCTTGACAGTTTGAATAGAAAAACATTAGACTTTATAGAATTAAGTCATAAAAAGTACATTGACCTCTTAATTGAAGGAGGAGAAATTAAAAATAATAGAATAAAGGCAGTCAGGGATTTGACTCCATTTAAAACAGAAAATCCAAGGCTGTATAAAGTTCATCAGCCATTTATATAATTATCTAGTCAAATAATGAGTTGAATATTTACCAAAAGAAGTTAATAGTGTCCAGCGTTCCATAGAATTTCTAGCTATATTCAAAAACAGAATGAAAAGCCAAGAAAAATCTGACAATAAAAATAGGTCTGCTAGTGATACAGATGTAAATGTCATTTATAAAGAATTTTCAATAATTATAAATAATATATTCCAGAAATGAAAGAAAATGGGCAATATGAGTTTCAAAAAGAAGTAATTTTATATGAATACTATAATCTATTTAAAAGAGTCAATTTGGAAATGTCAAATTTGAAAAGTACAATTTCTAAAATAAAACATTTATTTCGATTGGTTAGCTACAGTGACAATAATTATGTAAGGGAACTGGAATATAGCCTTCAGAAAATATCAACAAGAAAAAATAATTGTGAAATCCTACATATTTGGTAGATTCCAATACTGCAGATGTGAGGAAAAAAAATCACTCATTCAAAAACCAACTGTATGGGCTGGTGATTTAGCTCAGTGGTCCCTCCGTCTGCCTCGCAAAAACCAACTGTAATTTTGACTCATTTCTTTCTTTGTTGTTCTTTCTTCATTGTTCCTGTGGGGGGGGTAGTTTATGGTTTTTTGAGGGATTTTTTGCTTTTCTTTTTTTCTTCTTTCATTTATTCTCTCGTTTTCTCTGTCTTCTTTTTTCTAACTTTTCTTGTTTGTTCTTTTCTGTTACATTTATTCAATCTAATTGTATTATTTTCTTTTCCTCTTTAATGGAAGGCTTTATTTCACTTTTTCTTCTCTTTTTCATCTGTTCATTATTTTTCAAATTTGACTACTTTCATTCACCTGTTCCCCAGCCAGCCCAACTTTAATTTTATTGCTATTAATATTTATTAATCTTTAGAAATTATTTAAGCCCATACTATTACTTTTGAATTATTTTTTGTTGTAAATGGTGGTATGCTTGTAATATTTAGTAGACATTTATTGTATGTCAATATTTTTTTTGTCTTTGTGTATAATATATAAATCTCTGTTCTGTGGTTAAGGGTGATACAGTGCTAGCTTCTATTGATTCTTATCATATGTCAATATCCAGTATGTTTGACTCTATAATTGTTAGATCTTTTTTACTATGGATGAGTGGCATAGTTTTTGCTGTAAAGTACCATTTTATTGTATACCAATGTATGGTTTGTCTTTATGTCATTAATCATATTGTGGTTTATTTCTGGAGAACTAGATGGTGAGCCATTGCTACTCTACTCCTCCTAAATCAACAAAGGTAGTTGAATATTGGGAAAGAAGCAAGTACATAGCCACACTGAGAGTGTGATACTGAAAAACATCACTAACTAAAGAGACCATCATATTAACAACAGAATTTTTCCGCTATAATCAACTTGAAAATTTACCATGCATGTCTCCCTCACCCCACAGTATTAGAAATATGTGAAGACAAGGGGACAAAAAGTTTCCAAAAACTCTAAATTTCCTCAAAGCTGATCCAGGGGACATCAATGGGGAGGAAATCAAAATCCAGATAACTGAATTTTATGAAATAATGAAAGAAGAGACTAGAACACATAAAGAACAGGTGAATAAAGTACATGGTGGGGTGAAAAATGGTACAACTAAATGGATAATAGACGTAAAGAAAACATCAGTAAGCTTAAAGAAGAAAACAATAAAGAGGTAGAATAGCTAAAAAAATCTATACAAAACATGAATAAACAGGTTATCAAAGAATTGGGGTTCATGAGAAGATGGCAAAAAGAAATTCAGGAAATAAAAATTTTATTGGAAGCATGGAAGCAGAAGTAATCAATGTCAAAAGAGTGTGATAAACAGAAGATAGGGCTGATGTTCAGTAACCAATTACTCAGAAATACCTTGAAAATGACAAGAGAACACAACACATTGTTATAACAGCTGCTAAATGACATAATGAAGACTAATCTAAGATTAAGTTGAATATATGAATAAACAAAAGACAGTATTAATAGCATAAAAAAGCTGATTACACAAATAATAGAAGAAAACTTTTCAAGTATGTGCAAAGAATTTAACATACAGAGAAGCGGGGCATAGAGACAACAAATAGCCATGATCAGAAAATAAATTACCAATGATAGATTAAAATCAAATCACACAAGGACATAATCTTAAATGCTGTTAACAAGAAGCAAACCATCTGTAAACATAAACTTATTAGAATTACAGCAGATTTCCCAAAACAAACTTTAAAGGTTAAGACAGATCAAAGTATTTCTAGCCTTAAAAGAAAACATCCAATGCAGACTTATATATCCTTAAAACTATTTTTTTTCAAAATTGATAGGTAAATAAGGCCTTTCTATAACAAAAAGTACCTTAAAGAAGTTCAGAATTACCAAACCAGGACTCTAAACAATTTTCAAGCTCATCCTAGAAAGCAATAATTAAGCCAACAATGTCAGAATGCTTAAGAAAATGAATACACCAGTCAAGGTTAGCAGTTAAGTTAAAAAAAAAATAAATGATCAGCAAGAAAAAAGCATAATGACAGGAATGAGTAAATATCTTTCATCAATATCATTGAATGTAAATGTTCTTAAACCCCCAAACCAAAGGCACTGATTGGCAGATTGCATAAAAAGCAAAACCCGATATTATATTGCACAAAAGCATAGTTAATCCAAAAGACTCTCAAGGAGTAAAACTCAAAGGATGAAAAGCATTATTCCATGCAACAGATGCCTAAAAACAAGCAGGAGTAGATATTCTATTTTCAGAAAAAATGGACTTAAAGATAAACTGATAAGAAGAAGCAAAGAGTCCCGCCCAAAACACCAAATCAGCCAGCTGCAGACAGGCAGGTCTGCGGAAAAGGTCCTGAGGTCGCCAGTTGCACTGAAAACACCAAAACAGCCTGTGCCCCAGCAGCAATCCACTGGACACCCCACCCCGTTCCTCTGGCCTCGTACAACCACCTGGTTCCACACTACAAAGACGCAGAGAACACCAGACCACCAGATCACTGTACTGGAGCTAATCAAGTTCTCAGCATTTAAAGAATTCCTGCCCAGAGGTAGGGGCTTCTGAGACGCTGTCCCGCTGCTCCTGGTCCAGAGGAAGGGGCTTTCAGGCCACCATCCCTCCCGCCACTCCAAGCCCAGAGGAAAGGGCTTATGGGCTGCCATCTGTCCTGCCCCTCCCAGGCCAGAGGTAGTGGCTTCTGAGCCACCATCCCACTGCTCCTGGTACAGAGGAAGGGTCTTCTGGGCCAGCAAAGGTCCCTCTGCTCCCAGCCCAAAGGAAGAGGCTTTCGGACCACCATCCCTACTGCTGCTCCCGGCTCATGACCCACCTCTCCAAGCTCAGAGGAGGTGAACCACACAGACGTCAGCAGCACCCCCCTGCCCTCCCAGTCAAAATGAGAAAACACATAAATAAGTCTCAAAACCAGACTTCCAGATCACCTACAGCAACCTCAAAGGGAAATGAGATGGAACACTCTGATACTCAACCACCTGGACCCACTGAACTGGCAACAAAAGGGGA
>NW_004624851.1:7119838-7139541 GCF_000247695.1 Heterocephalus glaber | reverse complement strand
TAGGGAAGGGTGGAGGGGGTGAAAGGAGGGCTAGGAATGGGGAAAAAATAAGAACCAAGATGCATTATGTAAAGGTACAATTCCCATTGAGAAATGTAATTGTGTTGTATACCTACAATGTACCAATAAAAGCATTTAATACAAAAAAAAAGAAACCTAATAAAAAATGGGCAAATAAAATGAATACACATTTCTCACAAGACTTATAATTGGTCAAGAAATAGAGGCAAAAATTTTCAACATCTCTTGCCATTACAGAAATGCGAATTAATACCACTCTGAGATTTCATCTTATTGCACAAAGAATGGCTATCATAAAGAAATAAAAGAATAACTAATGCTGGTGAGGATATGGAAAAAAGGAAACCCTTCTATATTGTTGATTAGAATGTAAACTAATGCATCCCTTAAAGGAATCAGTATGGGAATTATAGTAACAACTAAAAGTAGAAATTCCATTCAATCTAGCTTTTTTTCTATCAGTTATTTCTTGAAAGATTTAAAGACATAATATTACAGGAATACATATATACTCATGCTTGTCCCATCACGATTCATAATAGTTTAATCTTGTAAGCTTGCTATATGTCTATCAAGAGCTGAATGGATAAAGCAAATGTCATGTTATTATACATAGACAAGTACTACTCTGCCATAAAGAAGGATAAAGTTGAGTTGTCTGTAGGAAAACAATTTGAGACAACAATGTTAATTAAAATAAATCAGACATGTAATCATGAATATGAGAAACCCAACATGTAAATAAGAACCAAAATAAAAGATCAATAAAACAAAACATAGAGATATATCTTTTACAAACAGAAAGGGGAACAAGAGATGTAGAGAAGGAGAATGGAGAGGAGAGGAAAGTGATGAAAAAAGGAGCAACATCTGTTGTGTTCATGCGCCAACTCTCCACAAGGAAGGTAATCCTTATGTATTGCAAACATGCAACAATAAAATATTCAAAAGTTTATCTAGTTAGCAAGAAGAAAAAAATGAAAAATAGAGAAGAAATTATGGGATACCATCAAGATATCTAGCCAATACAAAATAGGAATTAAAGAAAGTAAAATTGGTACCTAAATATGTTTAAAGAAATCTTGGATGAAAGATAGCCTATCCTGTGGAAAGAAGACAAAACCCAGGTACTGGAAGAGAAAATTCCTCCAGTCAACTACAACCTAAAGTGAATTCCACAAGATCACAAATAATTATTAAAAGTCTAAGACAAAATATTCTAAGACTAGCAGGAGATTTTAAAAAGTCACTTAAAACAGAATTCCAATATGAATAAAAGCAGACTTTTCAGTAAAAACATAGAAAGCTGGGATAAAATGAGATAACATCCTCAAAATATGGAAGGAAAATGAAAACTGACAGCAAAGAATACTGTAGCTGACAAAGCTAACCTTGTAGAAATGGAGGTGAGATAAAACCTTTCTCAAGCACACAACAAAAGAAAAGCTGAAGAAATTCATTAAGAGTGGACCTATCTTTTAAGAAATGCTAAAGGAACGTTTTCAAAGTAAATGCAAACAGCACTAGTGTCCAGTAACAAAACATCTGAAGATATCAAAAGCACGGGTAAATATAAGCAACAACATAAAGCTTTAAAATATCTTTAATAGCAGTGTCAGGGAGAAGAAACCACTCATATTCTAAAGAGAAAAATTAAAGGACAAAAATAACTTAAAAAGTAATTGCCACTTTATATTTTTACAATTTTAGGAGATAGAAAAAAGTTGTAAATTGAAATATCAGGAACTCAAAATATGTGTGTGGGAGGTGTTAAATGTAAAATGTTTTTCACTTTAATGCTTTGATCAATATCAAATTGCCATTTGTTCAAAGTAAATTGGAATAAGATGATTCAATAAGTCTCATGGCAACCACAAAATAGAAATTTATGAAAAATTCACTAAAATTAAAAAGCAAGAAATCCAAGCTATTCTTATAGGAACTTAATAAAAAAAAAAATTCAGTACAGGAGGAAGAAAAAAAGAAGGGTCTACAAAACAACTAAAATTCAAGAAAAAGAATAAGTTATTACATATAAATAACTACCATGAACATAAGTATTAAATTGCCCAATTAAAAAGAAACAAATGGCAGAATGGATTAAAAGAATCAATTATATGCTATCTGGAAGATAGTCATTTTACAGTAAGTTCATGCACAGACTGAAAGGGAATGAATGGATAAAGGTATTCAATGCGGGTTGAGAACAGAAGATTGATTGTATTCCCTACAAATAAAATGGGTTTCAAGTAAAAAAAAAATTATAAAAAATTCCAACAAGGCTATTATGTAATGATAAAGAGATAAGTGCCTAATAAAAACATAACAATTGTAAATGTGTATTCCCCCAATATATGAACACATTAATATAGGAAAGAAACTATATTATATCTTGAGGGAAAGATAAGTTAACAATACAGAAATAGTGGGGGACTTCAACCTTATCTTACTTCAACAAATGGATCATCTAGACAGAAAATCAACAAAGAAACATAGTACTTAAATTTCATCTAAGAAAAAAAGGGCCCAACAGACATTCAGAGGACTTTCCATCCCACAGGTATAGAATACATATTTTTTTCTGTTATAAATGGTATATTCTTCAGAATAGGCAAAATGTGAGGTCACAAAGCATGTCTCAAGAAATTCAGAAAAAAATTTAAATCATTTTTGATATTTTTTCTAACAACAATGAAATGAAACTGGAAATCAATAGCCTGAAAAACTCTGTAGGTAGTAAATATATGTAGAAATTAATGAACATGTTCCTGAATAACCTGTGGAAAACTGAAAAATTAGAAAAATTAAAAAGTTCATTGAGACAAATGGAAACAGAAATAAAACATACCAAAATGTATGCGATACAGTAATCATCAAAAAGTGAAAGTATCTCAAGTGGATAACCTAACAATGTATGTTGAAGAACTGGCAAAAAAACAATAATAATCTAATCACAAAGTTAGTAGAGAGAAAAATAATAAAGACAAAAAATAACGAAGGCCAAAAAATTACAGGGATGAGAAAGACAATAAAAATATTAACAAAATAAAGGTTTTTTTCTGAGAAGATAAGAAAATCTGCAACCTTTAATAAGACTAACAAAGAATTAAAGAGACTTTAATAAAATCAAAGAATAATCTATTAGAGAACCTATGAATGACACCAGAGCAATAATTGATCATTTGACATGATCCTGAGCATTCTATCCCAACAAATTGGAAATTCTAGAAAAAAACAGTTAAATACTTGGACACACACAAATTACCCAAATTGAATCATGAAGAAATGGAAAACTTGAATAAAACAAGTATGAATGAAAATAATTAATCAATAAGAAAAGTCTTCCATCAAACAACCCAGGGCCAGATATCTCACAGCAGACGTCTACTAAGTATCTAGTGAAAAATTTACAATAATTCTTCTTAAACTATTTGAAAGAATTAAAGACACATTGAAGGACAGAGGAACCTTTCTGACTGAACACTGGCACTTCTGGGGAGCAAAATTATGTTCCCTTTAATCTTACATCTACCTCATCGTACATCAGAGTAACTTATGATCTATGAGGTTTCTGGGATTTCAATTTAAGACTGGCTCATGTTCTTTGGTAAACTAATGAACATTGCCCATTAAGGGAGAGACACATCCTCCCTTGCCAGAGCTCCTCCCCTCAGACTCCTGTACCCTGTCCTGAGTTTGTTCCTATAGCTTCACTCACTGCGTCTCCAGAGCACAATAGTACAAGGCTGAGAGATGTCAAGTATGCCCTAAAAAAAGGCCAAGAAAGCAAAACATAAAAAATAGTAAGGCAAACAAGAGCAAAACAAAAACAAGAGCGAAAAGTCCTAGATTCATTCTTTTAGGAGGTATTTGAACTAGAACGCTACTTTCAGGACATCTGGTTTTGGAATTGGACTTGGGGAAGGGGGTGTTTTGTCCCACAACAGTACAGTATGTTCTTTCTCGGTTCCAATAAAACAGGGAAAAACAGTCAGAGCACTATGAACACTGAGCCCATCACCTCTTTGGCCACAATTGTGAATTAAGGAAAAATTGTCCCCCACAGGTCTGTATTCACTTAGCAGGCCTCTGTCTTCATGCTGATGAAGGGACATCAGCATATAGGATGTGCCTCCCAGCCCTTCTCACCCTGGAAACCTTAGACTGATGAGACTTGTGCCTCCTAGGTCCCAGGACGCCCCAACAGATTGTTCAGTAGCTTGGTAAATGTTCAACCCTAGGTAGTATATTTTTTTTCTTATATAGTATGAATAAAGCAAATGTAACCTTATACTATTTATAAAATCGATGGAATTCTGTCAAGATAAATCAAAAAATGAAAAGAGAAAACAAAAATTATTAATGTCAGAAATGAAAGAGTAAATCCTACAGATATGTAAAGGATAAGCTATTCCGAACAGTTTACCTTAATTACTAACAGTTTATTTAAAATGTTTAAGCAGTTAGAGAAAAGCAATTTACTAAACTGTAGGAAATAGAAATCTGAGGACTTCACACCTAGTAAAGGAATGGATTCTGATATTAAAATCCTTTCAAAACAAAACAAAAGTAATTCAGTCTCTGGTCTCTTTGATGACATATTGTTGTAAGCCTCTTATTCAAAAATTTATACCAATATTTTATAGATCTTTCCAAAGACCAAGAACAAGTGAAACGTATTTCATTTCATTTATGGGGCAATATGACTTTAACCCCAAAATCTAAGATAAAAAGCAAATCCTAGAAAATTTATTTCCTATAAATATGGATGTAAAATTTTTAAACAATATATTAGGAAATCAAATCCTGTGTTATATAAAATTGATAATACAACATGATAAATCAAAGTTACATAAATTATGTACTGATGATTTAATATCAATCAATGCAGTTCAATTTTTTAAATTAAAAAATCTTGGGGCTAGGGATTTAGCTCAGTGGTTTCACAGCCTGTTGTGCAAACACAAGGACCTGAGTTCAATCCCAGGTACCAAAAATAAACAAAACAAACAAACAAAAAAAATTAAAAAATCTTATTTTTATCTTGGTAAATAAAGAAATATAATTTAAAAATTCATGCTAAGACAAAAATATGCTGTGGAACAAATTAAAATTTCTGTAATCTGATAAGAATTATCTATTAAACCCAATAGAAAATGTCACACTTAATGGTTAAATTTTAAAATGTTATATTAGAGAAAATTGTAGCTTTTGAATGAAGGAAACATAAACAGCCCCCAAGAATAATTATAGAAATCTTAAGAATAAAGTTTGAATTTCTACATATTATTTACCATTTTAAAGATGATAGAAATATGAGTGTTATATTGGTGTAAAGATATATAAATAGACTAAAAGGTTAAAAGCATGGAATCCTGGAACATTCCCACACATACATCAGTTGATTTACTTGTGCCAAAATGACTAGTGTAATGATGCTAACAAATCTGACATTCCAAGAAGAACCTATATTTCCTTTTACTGAAAAAGTAAAGTTCATAACTTATAAGGAAAGAAAAAAATGCATGATGAATTTATTGACACCCATGGTAAGAACAAATTGCTCAGCTATAGATAAAAATGGTATTCTCAATAAATTGTGTTAAATCACTTGGATACAATTTTAGAAAAAGAAAAATCTAGATACTACTTTGTTTCATATTCAGTAATTTACTTTAATCAATTTTTGCCTGCCAAAGCAATAGCTACCTGTGATCAATCATTATATGAAAATATTAAACAGAAATTTTCCCAAATAAGTAATTAATATGTTTTAAATTCCATGTGCTGTTATAACTAACATGATGAAATCTTTCACCATCTTGTTCTTTTCTGCCTAGGACAAGAATCATCTCTTTGTCCAACATTTCCACACTGTATACATTGCCTTCCCATTATTCATTTAGTAGCTGCCTTGGCTAATCAGATAAACCATCATGATATCACACTGATTGTGTCAAAATAACTCTGATTTCAATTAATATTGGCCGAAAAATCATAAAATGGTGATGCTAGCAATCCTGATATTCCAAAAATAATGTATGTTTCCTTAAAATGAAAAAGTGAAAAGTTTCCAACTTAATAGGAAAAGGAAATAGTACATGATGATTTTACTAACAGTTATGGAAGGAGCAAATCTATCTGAAATTGAGGAAAAGAGAAAATAATTTAATATTTGTTTGGCTGTTATACCTCAAACTGAAACTGTTAAAACCGTAGTATCTGATACATGTTTAGTTGAGATGGAAAAATATTTTAAATTTGTAGGTAGAATATATGAACCAAAAATGTGTTCTGATTGATGGCAACCTGTTTATCCAGAAAGCATTGAAACTATACAGAGAATCCAACAAGGGACCTTTTGAAACAAGTCTCACCAAGCTACTTCCTGCCAAGTAAGGAATGGTTGTACCAATTCAGGAATATACTTTGGCTGAAAAATATAAAAATTATCTCGTTAGTATATGTGCTGCTGAAGCGAGCACAACATTATCTCTTCATAAAGAAATGGTTACTTCATTTCCAAGAGCTGAAAAAGTTGATGAAGTAAGGACAGTCTCTCAAGGATGCTGTCGCAATAAAACTTGGTGTTCTGGAAGAAGGTGTCCAGTAAGCCCAACACTGATAAAAGTGCAAAGGCGCGCTTTGCACAAAAGGGCATGAAACAGAGAACACAGTAATTCTGGTACTGTCTGGCAGTGCTGCATATGAAGCCAGGCATAGTGTACAGCACAAGGAACCCACACACTCTCAAAACAAAACAGTTTATTCGTTGTATTCTGGCAACATAATCAGAAATTGTGGGCGACGGTAATGCTGTTTATGAAATGTTTCAAACAGTGTTTCATAGTAGATGCCAGAAATAAAGAAAAAAAGAAAAACAAAAAACTTTGAAGAGCAAATTTTGGAATTATTTAAAGCCTCAGCAATAAAAGATAATACGCCTAGCCTTCTTGAATCTATTGGCTATGAAAATGTCAAGTTCACATTTTTACCTTCAAATACAACCTCATCGCATCAGTCCCTTGACCTAGAATCATTTACTTTGTCAAGATCACATACATCTACCTAATATTTAATTCCATTTGACCAGAAATTAGAAACATCAATTTGGATATTGGTACTGTAAAATCATTTACTATTGGTGATCCAATAACATCTAAATCTGTAATAGATTAATTAAAACAAGAGACTGTAAATAACTGATAGAAGGACTGATGGAGTTAAGGGAAGATTTAAAAATCTTCCTGAGAATTGATGGAAAAGTTAATGAAATTATTCACACATCAAGACAAGTTAGTGGAGAAAGATTTTCTAACAGGTTTAGTGATGTGGAAAAATGTACCAAAAACAATCAAGAAGTGTTAACAAATGAAGAACAGGATGAACTAATTGAGTCTTCTATAGAAAAAAAAGAGGAAGATAAAGAAGAACTAAATTAGAACCAGCAATGTACACTCACTGAAATTTCTCAAAGTGTTTTCATTCCACAGATATTAAAAGACAAATAATGAAATTAAATCTTCAATGAGAATGCAGCTTTAAAAATACCTGTATTATTACTGAGGAAGTATGATCTCTGTGACAACACTCTGAGTTTTAAAAAATAACAACTTACAATTATAATGTTCTTCCAAAAGCTTTCAGCAAAAGAAAAAAAAAAAGAAACATAAAAATATTCAACTCTGAAAGATTTCCAGTCATTCACATCATATGATTCTGACATTCAACCATTGACATTGTCATGGATCAATAATCCAGGATCATGTGAATCAGATGATTCTTCCTCCAATACATTTTGAGAAAGTCACTAAAACTAGATATTGTATCATGTCACATTATCACAAAAAATAGGGTGAACATAAAATATTTTGAGAGAAAGAGGCCACATTCATCTATTTTAACACAGACTACTGTTATAATCATTCTATTTTATCATTGTTAATGTCTTATTATGACTATTTAAATAATTAAATTTTGAAATTATGTATATATATATAGGACAAAACATAGTATGTGCATGGATTGATACTTTCTGTGGTTTCTGGCATTGACTGTAAGGGGACATTTTAAAAAACCAAATTCCCAATGGATTGTAAATTTAAATGTAATACTAAACAATTAAGCTGTTATAAAAATATAAGAAATTTTATACATGCATCAGAGTTATGAAGAACAATTTTTAAAAGCTGTAAAATGTGTTAGCTATATGAAAAATGTATAAACTGCAATTAAATTTAAAAAGTTATTGTTTGTCAGAAAACACTGGAGAGTAAAAATTCAAGTACCATAGTGTGACAAGAGTTTTTTGCTACATCCAGCAATGTTTTGAATCTAGAACATACAAACAACTTGAAAAAGTCAATATGAAAATTTAAAAAATGTATGAAGAAAACAATAGCAACTAGAGAATTTGATAGAAATATGGGCAAAGATTTTAAGACTCTTCATTAAAAGTGCATCTTAATGACGAATATGAACATAAAAATGTCACTAGTCAGTAAGAAAATATAAATTTTTTTAAGTGTTTCAGATTTTTTAAATATTTATTTTTATTAGTACATACTTACTATACATAATAATTACATTCATAGTGGGGAGTTGGTACGTGTACATAGCACATCTTAATTCCTTTTATGTCCCTGTCTCCTCCTTCCCTCCATCTCTTGGTCCTTCCCATTTGCAAAAGGAAGTTTCCCCATAACCTTGCCAAAAAATAGAAAATGCCTTTGACAAAATCCAACATACATTCATAATTAAAGCCTTGAAAAAAAGGTATAAAATAACCTTATCTCAGTCTAATAGAAGCAATTTTTGACAAACCTGCCAACATCATATTAAATTGGGGAAAAACTGGGAGCTTTCCTCTAAAATTAGGAACAAACAAGGATTTTCATTATCATCATTTCTGTTCAATTTAGCACTCAAAACTATAGCCAGAGAAATCAGTCAAGAGAAAGAAATAAAAGGAATATGTATAGGAAAGGAAGGAGTCAAGCTATCCTTATTCACAGATTACATCATCCTTTACATAGAAGACCCAAAAAATTCCACCAAAAGACTCCTACATCTAACAAATTCAGTAGGCAGCAAGATACAAAATCAACGAACAAAAAATCAGTAGTATTCCTGTATAGCTATAATGAACTCACCAAGAAAGAATTAGGAAGAAAATATAAATTTTAACTACCTATGGCCCATAATTGAAAAAATAAAGGGACTGGAAATACCAAGTGCTGATAAGAATGTGAAACAATTAGGCCAGGATTTAGCTCAGTGGTTCCGCTAACTGCCTTGCAAGTGGAAGGTCCCGAGATCCATCTCCGGTACCAAAACAAACAAATAAACAAACAAAAAGAATGTGCAACAATTATAACTCTCACATCCTACCTGTAGGAGGATAAATTGACAAGTACTTAAGAAAACTGTTTGCCAGGATTAAAGCACAAAAGCACATTCTGTGGTCTAGCAACTTCACTCTCATCAAATTTCAACCAAAAATTGTACAGTTGACCAAAAAAATCATAAAATGATGCTAATAATGTCCACAACAACATTATTCATGGTAAACAAACATGTAAATAATGAAAATGTTCATAAAGAGTAAATAAATTCATTCACTTTAGTTTATTCATCCAATTGACATTTATAAAACTATTAAAAACCAGTCAGAATAATAACTTGTAAATCACAAAAACACAATATTAATCATAAGCAGGGTACACAAGATTACATATAGCATTATTTTCAAATGAACACAAAACAAATCTGCACTGTTGAAGGTGAGAATTGTGTCTAGGAAAGACAGAAAGTACCTTCTGTTTCTTGATCTGGGTGTGGTGGCTATAATTTTCATTGTGAAAATTCATTGAGCTGTCCACTTACATGTATAGCTTTCACTATGAAAATTACATGAAAACAACACTAGTGGTTAACTGAGGCCCATCTAAGGAAGTTAAATTTAAGGTGATATCAGAAAGTTGAAAATGATTTCTTTTCCCTTTGGATCAGACTAGTGCAAAGGAAACAACTTTGGATAAAATTCATGAGGTTGAAAAAATTGACACTTTGGAGGAAATGAAAAGAAACTAGTCTGTCAAGTTCAAAATTGGGAATGAAATTTAAAAGAGATGAGATTGGTATACAGCCCTGAAGACCATGTTGAGAATTATAAACTTTATCTGTACAGCAATAGAAAAGCAGAGAAGAATTTCAATCAGTAACATGGGATGCTACAATTAATGGTCATTTCAAAATATTGAATGTTGTGGGAATAATGTATCGGAGTGGAGCAAAATGAGTCTTAGCAGACAGATTATGAATCTACACAACAAATGATAATGTTTATGCAGAGCTTGAAGCTGTGTAATTCAAAATAAGTGGAAATGTTCAAGAAATATTTTGAAAGTAGGTTGAGCAGGAAGCGAAGAATTGGTTGATAGAAATAAAGAAGGCATTCTTACCAATTGTGATTCACACTTTTTGGGCTATTTACCTGGATCATGCTAGCAAGGCAAGGGAGACTGAAGAAAAACTAGTTTTGAACAAAGAATGCAAAATAATTTAAGATATATATATTTTTAAATTTCAATTATGACAAACATAACATAGAATTTACCATCTTAAACATTTTCAATGCATAGCTTAGCAGTCTTAAGTATATTCATATTGTTGCAAAACAGTGCTCCAAAATTTTTGTACCATGCAAAACTGAAAATATAGCCATTTCAAAACAACTACTCACTTTCCATTTCGCCTAGTATCTGGAAATCACCACTGTACTTTCTGTTTCTGTGAATTACTCTTTCAGATATCATATATAAGTAGAATCATACAGTATTTTTTTTTGCCTGGCTTATTGAACTTAACATAATGCCTTCAAGGTTCATCCATGCTCTAGCATGTGACAGATTTTTTTCTTTTTTAAGGGTGAATAACATTGTATTTCCTCTGTCATAATTTCAATTTGAGCCTGTTACAGGATTGGACATTTTGATATCCAGAAGAGGTTTTCCTATCAATTGTCTACATTTTTCCTTTTTCAAATATTATGCTTTCTATATCTCACTAATAACTACTTATAAATCAGATTTCCTGTGTCATTTTCCAACAAAGAATATTTTAATGAAGAATCACATAGTACTCAGTGTTAAAATTGAAGTTGCTACAATTTCAACTAAGAAATTCTCAACTTTAAAATTGTATATTTCTTTACATTCATTTATAACAGAAACAATTCTGATGAAAATATTGAATTCTCTGAGGTCAAATTATTCCATTATACTGAAATGATCATCTACAATATTCCCCTTTTATCTAAAACCTTATAACTTTCACATTAAGCCCTTATTTTGAATTCTACTTTTTCCATGATAAATCCAATGTCACAAATTTTATTCCCTCTTTTGAATGCTTTTAATGATGTATTGACTTTAAATAATCATAGAATCACATAGTTATATTAGGAATTAGAATTCCTAAAGTCTAAAAATCCTTTGGATTATTATACAGTTTTTATAAAATCCTTAAAATCTATTATCCACCTTATTATTAGAACAATTTCACTTACAGATAGCTCATTACATTCTGAGACAATCAGTTTCATCTTTGTACAGCCCAAGAATCACTTTCTCTATTAAGGTGAAATAACCAATTCTACCAAATTTGTTCAAGGTCCACATTGTAAATTGTGTTTTAAAAGACCATAACATTATAGATATAATGGGTAAACTGAAATCATTAGCAAAATAGATGTTATCCAGTGGTGGAAGGTAAAGTAAAACCAGAGACAGACAGACATTCCTGTCAGTTAGTCAAGAGACAGATGCAAGAGGAAACTTAATAGAATCTTGTCTCAAAATAAAAACTTAAAAAAAGCTAAGGATGTACCTTAGTGTGGAAAGCACTTATCTAGCACAGGCACAATTTTTACTACCACAAAAAATCAGAAGTAAACATAAGCTGAATCCTTAGTGGTGTAGATTCATTATTTTAGAAAGCAATAAATCCTCATTTCTTTTCCTTACAATACTCCATTCTAAATGAATGAGTATTATATTTACTGGTGGCTCACTATGTGGCTTCACACAAGTTGACTACTATTTTAGCTTTACAACATTCTTGTCTTACCTCGAACAAGTTATCCCTGTGACTGATGAGATCACTTTGATGATGAAGAAATGAATGAAAACTCATGTCAAGCATTTGCTTACTGTTCTTGAGTATCCATACAATAAACTGTTACCCAATGATGAAATCTGAATGTGTACTTATCAGGTAGATATTTCAAGTTGAATAGTAAAACCTCAACGCATATACAATGTAATACTTATAGTATATAACTGTTAAAATCATTTTCCAAATATCATTTGTTTATATTTTATTTATTGTATCTCCTAGCTTTGAGTCACCAGGACCTTTGGTAATGATAGTGTATCTATTTTATATGACACATGAAAAAAGAAAAGATGATGGTAACAAAAAGAAATCTTGAAAAATCTCCCTGATGATTGACAGAAATCTGTAAATAAATATAATGTATGCCTAGCTTAAAGACTATTAAAGAGAAACTCACACTTATACTCTCATCCAACACATAATTCTTCCTAATTTTTTCAGAATCTTATTTATTATTTTAAACCTCTTAATACCTTTCTGTATATACGTATAAAAATGCAAGACAATAAATGATCAATTTATATGCATATATCTTACATCCTAATAAAGGACAACAAAGAGAGAAGCATATGCTCTAAAGCTGGATTTTATGGGTCTCACTGCCAATTCTGATAATTACCAGCTGTGTGATACATATATGTTTTGGCAACTTTATCCATAGAATAAGAATAATAATAAATTCTACCATATATGATAGTGGTGCATATTATAATAAGTAATGTAATAATACTAGTTTTTAAATGTTCACTACTAGCTATTATATTATTTAATATTTTAACTGTCTGTGTGAATTATAAATGTCTTTATTTACTCTTGATTTAAACAGTATTATGAACATAGTATGCATTAAAATATCTGATTTTTATTCATCTGTTGAGCACATATTGAATATTAAAAAATAAATTATTTTATTACTAATCAGTCTTAATCAATTGAAAAACCAAGTCAATTTATGTTTATATATAAACATGATGTAAAAAAACAGGAAGAATTTAGAAGAAAATAAAAGCATCTGAGGGATTTTAAAATTACATTACACAGAAATTGAAAAAAATGACAATTTCCTACAAAAAAGAAACTTGGTAAATTATGAGAAAAGTTTATTCTTGTTATTAAGTAAACACCAAATGGTTGTTAGCAATACCACCTGGTAGTTTCAGAGAACTAAATATTTTTTAATAATACTTAACAGCAGTTACAAGAGTCAAAAATTAGAAACAACCTACAAGTGCAAAAATTGTATTACTTCAGTAAAAACAATCCTAGTAATAATAATAATAATACCTACATAATTTATTGGTCAATATATAGAGAAAGACATTGAAAGATGACTACATCATGAAGTTAAAAAGGTACCAGAATAGTGTTTCGAGTAGCATTCCATTTTCCTTTTATAATGTGTATATTAAAAGGTCTGATGGGTATAATAAAGAAGAATTGAAGTTAGTTTATAATTTCAACTTTATTGCCATCTGTGTTTTGTATTTTTCTACAATAAATATGTATTATACTTTGACTGAAATATAGTATATTTATTTTATTTTATTTTTAGTATATTTATTTTATAGACAGAATTTTTGTAGAATATTTTACTATAGAGAGAGATTACAATATATGTCACTCATTCCTTACAACACTCTGATATGGCAGATGAAGCACATATTATTTTAATTTGAAAATTAAGAAACCAAGCTTTGGCCAGGGATGTAGCTCAGGGGCACCACACCTGCCTCGCAAGGGAAAAGTCCTGAGTTCGATCTTGAATGTCCAAAAAAAAAAAAAAAAAAACAAAAGAAAGAAACCAAGCTTGCATCCCTTATGAGTATCAAAATCAGGGCTAGAATGTGCTATATTTTATATTTTTATATGCTGAATATGTTGGAGTTTATATCAACAATGATTATCAGAATTATTTCACGATTTAGTTGAAGTAGTGAAGGATGAGCATTCTTTGATTCCAGTAATTTTTCTCTGGTCTTTATTACATTTGTTAAATAAACAAAATGTCTCTCAGAACAATGAACCTACAAATGAGCTTATAATTTACCTTTAGTGACCTTTTTTTTTTGTACCGGGAATTGAACTGATGACCTCACACTTGCCAGGCAGGTGCTGTTCTGCTGAGCTATATTCCCATTCCAACATTGTCTTTGTTTTTATTCAATGAGAACACCTTACATCATAAGTTAATTCTGCAGAGTGAATTAGGTACTTAAAAATTAATGTTTTTGTGGGAACAATTGATGAATTGGGCAAATAATTTTCTAAGAACTACTATAGTAAAAGAATACCTTTTTTCTCAGTGAAAATTTGTCTAGAAGTAGTAATTTTTGTATACATTTGAGTAAGGAAAAACTTGGTTACAATAGGAATCCATGAAAGCATGCTATGGTAAAGTCTCTGGTTTTTCTATTATTTTCTCTTATATCACAGGCTGGGTGCCGGAGAATGCAGCAGCCCAGAAACATAACTCCGTGCAGACAAAGTTACAACAAAAGCATATTATCACCAGCTAAGAGGTGATGAAAGAAGAGTAAATAGAAACCCTGCAATAATAACGACCTTACTGTAGGCAAACAACACAGGAAAAAAAACAGTAGTATCACCCTAAATTAATCAGCAAAGATTATGTATACAGACAAACCTGCCACCATAATTCTACTCTCAAAAGAAGACAAATCCATCCAACAATATCCTCCACCAGGATGAGGTTGGGGAGGATCTGGTAGCAAGCCAGAATTTTCATCACTGCTAGATAATAACTGTATAACTCTCTCAAGTAATCTTTGAAGAAGACTTGGAGAACCAGGATATTCATACCACACCTGGCCATGAGTGGCATCACTCACTACTGGTGTGATGCCACAAGAATCATAATAAAAACCCATAGTGGGACACATAGTTAAGCAGTAAAGTGATTTCCTTTCTGAAGTATATAGGGGAGGTTACGTGAATGGCAATAATGAAGTGTCCATATGTAACAAGATGGTTGCATTAGTATATGTATAGTTCAGGGATTGAACATTTTATGCCCATGAAATAGTAATGAGATGCCCCTCCCAACTTGTGGTGTTAATGGAGGCTAAGTAAATAAACTAGATTTCAACTTCCACTTGGAAGGAAAAAAAAGCAGAGTTCTTCTATGCTAACCATTGAGGTTCTAGTGAAGGCAAACTAACTTAATAAAATTAAATATGATCAAGTGTTTCATGGCATAATAATCAGATCTTTCCATGATAAATTCTAATTCAATTGTCATGCAAAGAATCATTATCATCTTGACTGACAAAAGCAACAGAAAAGATGAGAATAGGCCAACACCTGTCAAGCAAGACTGTAGTCTGCAAAATGGAAATAGAGTATTTGCAAAGAGTTATGTTAAGCCATTTTGAGAATAATAGGGTTTTCTATAATACACTTTTGAACTCAGTTTTTAGAATCCTTTAGTACTTTTCTGTTTGTCACAGAGTTGAAAAGTAATCAATAATTTTAGTGTACAAACAGAAAACTAGTATTGGTAGAATTTACTTTGGAGATTGTAAATCATAACCAGTAATATTTGGTTTCATTTTCCCCAGACTTGAAAGCTGAATTCTCATTTGCTAACATGCAAATGAAACCATATTCTCTGTCACGGTTTTATAGATTTTTGCCTTGTATAACATGCATAATCTGGGTTCAGCAAGTTTATATATTTGTTAGTTAAAAGTTAAACCTAAAGAATTTAATCAGCTGGAAATGTCTGAATTAATAAATGAAACTTACCCATGAAAAAAGATGACAACATAAATGTAATTGTTGACAATTTTAAAGCAGTTCTCATAAAAATTCAGAATGGACGATTAGATATTAAACTGAAGTTTAATGAAAATCAGTCTCAATAAAATCATTTCAGCAAAGACGTATAAGGTATAAAGAAAATAAATAATATATATTAGAACTATAGTATATATTAACCAAGCTAAAATAACTACAAAATTAAATGAAACAGAAAAAAATAAATTCTTCAGTAAAGCAAATACTATTTGACCCAGTTATTACCATTTTGGGGGATATTTTCTCTCTCTCTCTCTCTCTCTCTCTCTCTCTCTCTCTCTCTCTCTCTCTCTTTTGGTACCAGGGATTGAACTGGGGATCTTGCGCTTGCGAGGCAGGCAGAGGCACCACTGAGCTAAATATTTTCTCAAAAGTGTTAAAGACATTACATAACATTGATTCATACAAATTCATGTTTATAAGCAGCCTATATGACCATCAAGAGATCAGTATATAAAGGATGCGGAGTGTTAATAAACAATGGAGTACTACTTTGCCATAAAAAAGGATAAACTTGAGTCATTTGTAGGACAATGGATACACCTTGAGACCATAATGTTAAGTGAAAAAATCAAACACAGAAGCTTAAATATCATGTTTTCTTTTATATGAGAAACTCAAAAGATAAATAGCAAAATAGATATACCACAGGAATGAGAGAGATAGATCTTTTTCAATTGGGAAGGGGATCAAGAGATGGAGTTAGGTGGGTGGGAGATAGTGGAAAGGAAGGAGATGAAAAATGAATTTAGATGTGTTATATGCATGTAACAATTTCCCACAAGGAATATTATTAGAATTTACTGCAAACGTGCTAGAAAAAAATCAAAACTGAAAGAGTAGTAAACTTAAAGATAGGACAATAGAACCTACATAATCTGAACAATAGTAAATATGATCTGAAGAGATACCAGAGTATGAGAATCTGAACAATAGTGAGGTAAAATAATTTAAAATAAAATATAATACACACTCTAAATCATGGAAGACCATAACAACACTGTTGCAGTCACTGGACAGCAGGAAGGTGAGAATGAGTGTATGCTGGAAAAAATATTTAAATACATAACAGCCCCAAATTTCCTGAATTTGGAAAAGACATTATAAGCTTACATATTAAAAAAATTTAATGACCTGAAGACAGCAAAACCCCAAAGAAATCTATACCAGTGTATGTCTCAGTACTTACCATTTAATATTCACAGCACTTCAATATTAAAGAATAATTTTTTCAAACCAGAGTAAAGATATGTTACATGCAGTGTAATACCAATTCAACTGACAATAGATTTCACAAAAAAAATTATAGAGGCCAGAAAGCAATGAGAAATAGATTGCCAATAAAGATAATCACATAATATATATCCATATATCTATATCTATGTTTAGTAAACCCTTAGGTTTTAAGCATAATTCCTTCCAGAAAAAATGCTTGTAATCCAAATCACTTGTATATCAAAGCAAATTTCCCTCTAAAATAGTGGAAATAACGGAAATTCAGATGATTCATTCCACAAACCAAGAATATTCTTATAAAACTGATTACAAAACTGTAATGTAATACAAAATAATAAAGAAAATGAAAATTATACACTTAAAATTCACTTGCTCATAAAATTTCATGGCTGGTGTGAGGGAGACAAGGGTATTTAGAGATTTATTGAAAAGTAAAACATAGATTTCCCAAATGAACCAGAAATTCCACTTTTATATGTATCCAAAATTATTAGAAGTATATGTCTACATAAAAACTCATACAACAATATTTGTGGAAGCATTATTTATAATAATTAGAAGTCAGAAGTGGTAGAAATATCTATCATAGGATGAATAGATCCAAAACATATGATGTATTCACACAGTGGAATATTACTTAACAATAAAAAATGAGATTCTTACATATGCTGAAACACATATGAACCATGTAAATAGTATGCTTAGTAAAACATGCCAGAAACAGAAAGTCATATATTGTATGTGTATCAGTTAATATTTACCAGAGAAACAGATATAACATTAGATATATAAATATATACATGAAATTATAAGATTGGCTTACAATGGCCACCCACAGAGTCAGATGAGGAAGAGTCCAGCAGGTCTGTCTGCACACTCAAGATGGAAGGATTTAATTAAATGTCTGGAGCTCACTGCAGTGTCCCGTGAGAGTCCATATCAGGAGGCTGATGAGTCTGAGATGGAAGTTTGAAGAATCTATGCTGAAATGCTGAAGAACCCACCCCAGAATCCATAGAATCTGTATGGAAGCCAGGAGATCACATCCAAGGTGAAGGTGAAGACTGGAGCTCATCCAAAGAAACAGTAGCAGATCTGTCCTTCCTTTCCCTTCTATATCATCCACGCAATGAGCGACCCTAGGGTGGGTCTTCCACAGTCTAGGCCATGGAAGTGCTGAAGCAATTTAGTTAAGCTTCACTTAACTAGACTTTTCAAGTTGAAACAATCAATCAACCATCACAGTGTGATTCCATCTATAGGAAATATCTCTCAAATGAAATCCAGATACAGGAAACAAATATTGGTTGGCTTGGGTTGGGTGAAATGGTAATAAAGAGAGGTACATGATTTCTGCAGGTCAAAATGCACACTAAAGAATATAGGTGAATATGCATCATCTTAATAAGCATCTTAGTACAAGAAATTTTCTTTGAAAACCAGTGCACTGAGAAATCTAGGCATATTATAAACATTTACAAGCAAATTTTACCTGATAGCTATGATATCAATCAGCAAAAACTATATAATTTTCTACTGGGAATCAAACTTAGGCCTTGCGCTTGTGAGGCAGGAGGCAGCACCACTGAGCTAAATTCATGGCTATAAACAGTAATTTCAAAAAAGTTATGTTCCTTCTTTATATCCTAGTAAGAAGAACTGAAAAATATTGTCAATGTTTAGGAAAAATAGCCTTGTTAACAAGTGGAACTGTGAAAATTGGCTATTCACATGCCAAGGGATGAACCTACATCCATATCTCTCACCATGCACTAAACTAAAATCAAATTGGATTAAAGATCTAAACATTAGAACAGAAACAATCTACTGAAAGGCAAAATAGGTTAAACTCTTGAAGACAGGTTTAAGCAAAGACTTTCTGAACAAAGTCCTAGTTGCATAAGAAATAATACCAAGAATCAACAAATGAGACCACATCAAATTAAAAGGCTTCTGTACAGAAAAGAGTGAAAAGTGAAAAGTGAAGAGACAACTTACAGGATGAAAAAGACTTTCAAGCTACCCATCAAAGCAATAATATCTAGAGTATATAAAAAACTAAAAAGGTAGACACCCAAAATTTAAAGGTCCAATTAAAAATGAGCATCTGAAATGAATAGACACTTCTCAGATGAAGAAATACAAAAGGCCAATAGAAACATGAAAAAAATGTTCAACAATGCTGGCCATTTGAGAAACACAAAATAAAAACCAATGAAATTCCATCTCAGTCCAGAAAGAATGGCTAACATCAAGAAATTAACCAATAACAAATGCTGGTGAGGTTGTGGGGACAAAGAAACACATATTCAATGTTGGTAGGACTGTAAATTAATAAAACCACTGTGGATAACGAATCCTAGACTTAATTGACAGATTCAGTAGAGTAGCTGGATACAAGGTCAACACTCAAAAAACAATAGCCTTCTTGTACACAAATAACAGACTCACTG
>NW_004624851.1:7072039-7118213 GCF_000247695.1 Heterocephalus glaber | reverse complement strand
ATGAGAAAAGAAAAAAAATGGAAATGAAATCTATGTAAATAGGGAAGGGTGGAGGGGGTGAAGGGCGCACAGGTAATGGGGAAAAAAATAAGAACCAAGATACATCATGTACAGGTACAAGCACCCAATAATAAGTGTAAATGAATTGTATACCTAAAGTGTACCAACAAAATGTACCAATAAAATTAATTAAAAAAAAAACTACTGTGAAAATAAATATGGACATTCCTTAAAAATTTAAAAATAGAAATTCCATTTTGCCAATCCATTCCCCTTCTAGGTATCTTCCCCAAAGTGTTAAAGACATTATACCATAGTGATGTATGCATACTATGTTCAGAGTAGCACAATTCCTAATAGCTAAATCTTGGAAACAATTTCTATGTCCATCAACAGTTGAATGGATAAAAAATGTGATATGTATACACAATGGAGTACTACTCTGCCTTAAAGAAAGATAAACTTGCATTCATAGGTCGATGGGTGCACCTTGAGATCTAATGTTAAGTGAAGTAACTCGGACACACAAGCTTAAATATTGCATGATTTCTCTTCTATGAAAAACTTAATATATATAAATATATATATTTCTTATTAAATAAAGGCATATAATAGGAAAAAAGGGACAGAAAAAATTATTCTAATCTCGTCCAATGTATCCAAAAACATATTTTAACTTATTTTAATTATCTTATATGTTTTATACATTCTTTGCCCTATTAACATGGTTTTTAATCTGTGTATATGAAAATTAACTTTATAAGATCTTATAAGATGTATAAATGAATTTGATGCTAGAAAAATAAAGCAGAGTGGAAAGAAGGGAAAGAAAAGGATTTAAATAGGTTATGTACATATACCAATTTCGTATAGTGAATGTAATAATTATGTACTATAAATATGCTCTAACAAAAGTCAAATAAATGTTAGGTTGTTTAGGATAAAGACCATTTATGGCCCATGGAGAGAAAATCATGATAATTTGATCTGGATTTATTCTACATGACTCTGCTTTTAGTTACTTTTCTCATTGCTGAGACAAATTACCCAACACACACAGTTAAAGGAGTAAAAGTTTATTTTGACTCACAGATTGTAAAGGTTTCAGTTCATAGTTAGCTGGATCTAAGGTAGGATGGTATGGCACGGGAGCATCACACAGGAGAAAGAGTTGAGGGTGGACAGAAGTCAACAAAGCAGGGAAATAGTAAAGAAGCAGTAGCAAGTGGTGACAAGTGACAAACAGCAACCCTCTTTCTGCCCCTTATATCATATCCAGGGTGGGTAGCCCTCACACCCAGGATGGGGAATCCTTATTGCTAGCATTTCACCATGATGTAATTCCAGCATCACATCCTGGATCCTCATAGCACGCACTCTAGATCAGGCCACCTCCAAAAAGCACCACCTATGACTACATGAGGGGACAGCTAGATACATGACATAACAAACTTTATTTCTTAGACTTCTCTAGATGAACAGAATATACACATATGATATACAGAGTCTGCCAAAAGACTGTATCCACACATCATGAAAAGAAAAATATTACAATGTTTTTTCAACAGATGCTGTTACCCTTGTATGGGGGACCCTAAAGGATGTCATATATTGCAGAAAACCCACTACACTGCTGGCCCTTAGAGAAGAAATTGAAAATGCATGTGCAACAATCTCAATGACCAAGGTTACCCAACCAGCATTTTGCTGTACTAATAAATGTCTGGAACCTAATGGTCTATACTTTGAGCACCTTTTGTAACTGTGGAAGCCAAGGTAACTTGTATTAATCTCATGATGTCTCGATAAATATAGTATGAAAATATTTGTGTGCAATGTGTGATGTGTGTATGTGTGTGGATTTATTAGGTAAGCATGCAGAATCAGATGTGGGAGTAAATAATGGATGTCTGAGCATTGATGACTGAGAGGATCATCCAGTAGCTGCTCAGTCTAAGAAGCTGGAAGCCACATAAAAAGAGGAATCAAGGATGTAGCCAAGGACCCTTGAGTAAAGCCTGAAAGCTTCCTAGAAAGTTGCTGGTTTGCACATGAATTGGAAGGTTGAAGAAATTGGAATCTGATGCCTACAGACAAAGGCAGAATCAAGAGATGCACTCACTCAAGCAGAAAGGAGCTTTTCAAACATGAGCCAACATTTTCTTTCTTTCTCTTTTTTTTCTATTAAGGCTTCAAGCCTATTAAATGGTGCAGCCCCACACAATCAAGACAGGCTTCTCCCTCTCAATTTGCCTGCCTACAAGTAAATCATCTCAGGAAATAATCCACAGATTCACCCAGAATTGTGTTTTACTAATCTGTTAGCCATTTCCTAATTCAGTCAAGTAGACATACTATGATTAACAGTCACACTAAAATAGAAAAATATATGTTTTAAATCACTGTAGTATTAAATATTTTCTCCTTCAAACTTCAATCTTGTAGCAAGAACATAATTCACTTTGAATAATCTACTTAAGTTAACCACAAAATCTTTAAGACATTATTGGTAGCATGCTCTTTATAAAAATATGCATGGAATATCTGTATATGTACTGTGTTCTAAAAATTAATACAATGTATTATGGTTCAATTTTATATTATCTATTTTTCTCTAATAAATCTAAGCTCTTTATTACAGACTCTAGGGTTTACTCCTCTCTTCATCGCTAGGCATACAAAGATCCAATGTACTGGATGCCACTGAAATGATTTAGCATTAGTAGTGGATGACTGAAACCATTCATTGAATTTTTCTGCTTGAAGACAAGATTCATAGTTTGCTCCCATTTCAGAAAATGCCATTATAATGGGACCTCAAATCTCAAACTTACAAAATAATTTTTTCAGTGACTATGTTTACATATACTAGACACAGTAAATACTCCATTACAGTGTAAGCACTGCATTAAATTCAGTGGAATTAATGAGATGTAGGTGTGTTTCAATCACTATGGCTCATATTGCCCTTTAACTTGACTGTTCTATTGTACACCAGCTTAAGGTCTTGCAGGCATTCACCCAGGTGTACACACAAGGGGAAATTTTAAAAATATACACGCTAATGTCATTTTGATCAACACAATTTAGTTTATTAACCTTTGCACCTCTTGAACATTTTTTACTTAATGATGCTCAAATATAGGTTCTAAATTCTAATCAAAATTATTTTAATATGAATATTTTCAGTCAAGTATACCAAGTGCTTACAGATTCCCTATTTCAAAGCTACTCATAATTGCAGAAGCTCAGATAAAACAGATAAATGTCAACAATTGTATCCTTGAATTCTATGTTCTATTTTCATGGCCTATTAACTTATTTTCCAAAGCAAAGCATATCTTTCTTCTATCTTCACAAATATATGAGGAGAATATCAAGTTTAGTGGCCATGAGGTAGTCTTTGACGTATACTTCCACCTATCAGCATTTTATTTGCTTGATTCTACTTGGTTCAAAGTGATGTACTGTTGATCGGAAGTGTCCAATGAATACCCCTAGAGTAGTTTTCTCATTATAAGATCATGGCTAAAATTTTGTGTCATATGACTAGTGAATGTTTTGCACTCAACATTATTGATAATCATGATTGAACAAATAAGAACTAGAGCAAAGTTGTTGCAGTAATGCAAGAATATATGTAAAGAATGTCATATAATCAGTAACAGGAATTGTGGCAACCATATAAACCATATACATATAGACAAATTTTGTGTGATTGTTATATTACAGTTCCCAACCTGTTTGTATAATAAATATTCAAATTAGCATTGAAATAAGTGTTGACAAAATGACAGTTTCTACTTTACATTTAAAGTTCATGTTGAAAGAGCTAGTATGTGTTTATAATGCTGTGGATAATTTCTCCCATATCCCTTGGAACACATCATTCCATTCTGCAATGATGGGAGAAATAAGATTAATAGATTTTTTATGATATCTTTTCATTGTTTAAGACTTTCACCTCAGGCACACAAAAATTGTTTTAAATATTGTCATTTCAAGAAAATGAACCAATATTAGCCCCTAAGTTATCAAATTGGCACTTGAGGGGAAAATTTGGTATGACAAAGCATCCAAAAATATTTTTTAATTTAATTGGATACAAGGATGAGTTTAGTTTTTATCTGGAAATTGAGTGTTAAACACGAAGAAGTATGTTTCTTTGAATTTTCACAGCATTTAGTGTATAACTCCTGCTAACATATAAGTGGTGAAACTGTATTCTGGTATTCTGAAATCTTTGAGCTTTTACAGTCTTAAATCAATTGGTTTCCCATGTGAATAGAATTTCTTTTCTTTTAAGAATTGCATTCTAGAAGATTGGATGCTTTACTCCTCTGTTTTGTTTCTTAGAAGAGCAGGAAAATATTAAATATTTTTCAATCTATTACTATATAGATACATAAGTAGACAAGGCAGACTGATTAAAAACATGTTTTAATGTAATGTTTTGAATAACACTAGAATAATATCTTCTCACTATTTTACCAAGGTTAGTTTAAATATAGGTATTTTCAATAACCAGAAATCATGACCTGAAACAAATTTTTTCTGTAAATTCTAATATATTGGAAAGATTTTCCTCAGCAAACGTTTTAGATTTTACTCTCTGCCCCTGTATTTTATGTTGTAGAAGATAGTTTTTGACTTAAAATACCTAAAAATAGAAATATTGTCTGAATTTAATAACCCAAAATTTAAAAAATTATATACATGCCTATTTCCTAGTTTCATAAACTGCAATCATAGGCACAAACTGGGCATAGGATCTATAGGTACTATCTTTTCAACTTTATGTGAACTTACTTAATGATACTATTAATAGAAATATTACAGAACTAATATGACTTGTGAGAAAAATATCCATCAAGAATATTGTAGGTTTTCAAGATCTTTCATTCTATGGAAAAATATAAAAAATATTTGTCATAAGTGCTTAAGAATGATGTTTATGCTATCTAAAGTTTTTCTCTCTCTCACTTATCTACTTGTCTTACACTTAAATAAAAAAAAAAAACAGAGATACAAATATTGAAATACTGTTGGGTGTATCATTAAAATACATGCAAAGCTCACTAAAATATCAAAATTTAATAATATTAACAATATCAAGTATGTGGACCACCTAGAATACTCATATCTCTCTCGGGTGAAAACAAAATATTTAAATTAATTTGGAAAACATTTCAGGAATTTTGTAGATTCTTTTTTATACAAATGTGGTTTTAATACAAAGTCACAGAATACAATAGAATACATTGTTTCTATAATCTAGTAAGGCTCATATTTAAAATATAACTATGCATCAACTGACTGTATTTACTTGAGTATATTTATGATCTGTGCTCTTTCATTGATCTTTCAATAATAAGATACTTTCTTGATTAATATAGCTTTGTAATGTGAGTTTAACAGTGTCAATCTTAAAGCTCTATTCTTCTTCAATATTGTGATAGTTTTTCTAGGTCTTTTGCCTCTCCACATAAACTTCAGAATTAGTTGCTGTTATAAATAAAAATTATTTATTGTGCTTGTGAATATTAGTGCTTTAAATCTATAGACCAAATTGTCATAAGAACTGAAATCTTGACAATTTTTATCTCACTAGTCATGATCCTGGAATATCTTTCCATTTATTTTTTCTTTATTTTATTAGTTTTATAGCTTTTCTCATATAAAACTTTTAAATATATTTAAATTCATACCTAAGTATTTCCTTTTGGGTGCACTACTATAATTGTATTGTGTCCAAAAATGCTTACAATTTCCAATTTTACTAGAGTCATCTGATCTTTGACAGTTAGTCAAAGAGAAAAGTTTATCTTTCTTTATTTTCCATTTTTTTATTCTCGGCATTGAATCCACACTCTTTGTGTTAAGAAAGTGCTGTGCCACTAAGAACCATACTCAATTCAAAGATTATCTTTTCATTAAATGATACAGTAATAACTAAACTTCCAAGTTTAGGAAGATTAAACTAGACAAAGATCATATAGTCTTCACAGAAGTTAAGTCAAAAAGGATCATCTTGATGTAAAATAAAAATTATGAAAGTTTTTTAAGTAATATAGGAGAAATTGAAGATAGCTTGGATGTTGCAAAGATGTTTTTAGACCTTACAAGAAAGACATAATCCATGAAAGAAGGCATTGATATATTGGACTACTTTAAAATTAAAAATTGCTGTTCTGCAGAAGACATTGTCAAAGTTATGAAAGTAATTGCCATAAATTAGGATAAAATACTTATAAAAGACTAATGCTGCACTGCTACTTGAAATATAGAAAGAATGCTTCAAAAACTGGATAATAAGAAAAAAATTGTATTCAAAATGAACCTAATATCTAAAGAAAAACTTAACCAAAGTAGATTTACTGTTTAGTGATAAGTATATGCAAATTCTCTTCACATGTCCACAGAGCAATATAAATTAAAATAATGATGCTATACCAGTACATACTTATTAGAATGTTCTAGACCCAGAACATCAAAAGCTGGAGAAAGGACCTGAGTTTGATGGGATTGCAGTTTGGAATGTTTGAACACAATTATCATACTCTTACCATATAATCACAAATTAGTATAACCCAAAAGAATTGAAGAATTACATGGACACACAAAAAAAATTGCATACAGATCTTTATAGAGGCTTTATTTACAATCATCCAAACTTGGGAGGAATCAAGGTGTCCTTCAGTATATAAATGATTAAATAAACCACAGTACTATAAAAATTAATTGAAAAATTGCTTTTTAAGTGGTAGCATACAGCAGAAATATTAATCTCCTCTGCAGAAAGGCATGTTAAATAAAGTCTGTAATTATTTAACTGGCAAAATTGCAAAAAGCATGAATTTAACATTAAAAGTCACTAAACATATAACCAATGCATGCTATTGCATATATATGCATGGATAAAGTAACCATTAAACTACTAGGTTGACCACCAAATCTCAAGAAAACAAATTATGAGAAGTTCATTCATATAAGTATTATACTACACTTATATATTATATTATATTATACTATAAGGCTATACTCTGAATAGCCTTGAGCAAATTCTACTTGTGTAGTTTTTCTCTAGTACTATAAAATGCTCACACTCTTAATAGTCTATAAACATTCTCCTTTCAACTTCATACCTGTATAGGCAGATTTTCTTCATATATTTCAATCATCATAATACAATGCAATAAATTTAACATAGATGCAGGCCTTAACCTCCATATATCTTCAATAAGCCAGGCATTAAAGAGATGTTAAAAAGAAAATAATGATGCTTTGTTTTTCCGTTGTTCTTTAAAACAGAATTATAAAATTTTATTTAATTTGCAATATAATGGATTTGTTATTAGTATATTTAAGTAAGGATGGGTTTTATCAAAACCATAATAGAAGCTAGCTATGGTGACACACACCTGTAATCCCAGGACTCAGGAGAGTGAGGCATTAAGATTGCATCCAGTTCAAAACTAGCCTGGGCTACAAAGTGAGTTCAAGACCAGTTTGAACTCCACAGTGAGACCCTGTCCACAAACACACACACACACAAACACACACACGATTAATAAGTGTTGAGATTGTAGAGAAAAATAGTGCCCTTACACAGAGCAAGTAGAAATTTAAGTCAGCACAATCATTATGTAAAAAAGTATGGAAACTCCTCCAAAACTAAAAATAGAACTGAAATAGGATCCAACGATACCACTCTTGGGATATACCTAAAGAAACTAAAAGCCTTATGTTGCAAAGATATCTTCATTAGCATATTTGTTGAAACATTGTTCATAATATCCAAGATACAGAATCAAAGTAACTATCCACTAACAGATGGAAAGATAAGGAAAGTGTAGTGTATATCCACAATGGAATATTGTCCAATATAAAAATAATAATCCTCTCATTTGTGAAAACATGGAATGAGCCAGATGACATTATATTAAAATAAGACAGAAAAGAAAGACAACTACTGTATGATATTCCTCACATGTGATTTCTAAAAAATATAATCTCAGAATTTAAACATAGAATGATTGCCACTGGCTGAGATTATGAGAAAGAGAAGGATGAGGAAAAATTAGTCAATGAGTAATAAGTTAGATTTTAAAATTGAGTCCTATTGTGGAATTACATAGTAGAGTGACTATAGCCAAATATAAAATGTTGTCTACTTCAGGAAAAAAATTGTATACTTCAGGAAAGTTAGAAAAGAATATTTTAAATACTATCACCACCAAAAATACATACTTGAAGTCATGAGTATTCAATTACCCTGAGTTGACTATTAAACAATGTACACATGTATCAAAACATCACTTGTATTCCATATTTTGAACAATTATTATGTCATTGATAGAAATAAACTAAAAATAAAAACCAAAAAGTAAAAAGTAACATGACTAACCTTAATAACGTATTTCTAATACTCTAATAACAAAAGTTACTGCATTATCCACAGTATTTCAGAGTTGTTTGTCAAAAAACTTTTAACTTTATGCCTTATATTATCCTCACTCAAAACATCTATGTCCACTCTATACTTCTATCTCTTTTTCATTCATATCCCCCAATTTACAACTAAATTAATACTTTTTACCCTTGTCCCCACCTCTTTATGCTTAATATTTTCTTAGTGTATCAAATATCTCTTACTCTTTTACCTACAATTTCTCCTTTATTTAAATAAGAACATGTCAGAATATCTACCTCTTAACACTTTTAAGGTTTATAATACAATATTTTTAAACATAGGGAACATATTATACAGCAGATCTCTAGAACTAGTTCACCTTATACAATGAAAGGTTTATTTTTGTTTTATTCTCAAAGATTATTTTCATGTTCAATTCATAGTACTTAACACCACAATCCAAAAAGATTATCTTTATCTGTTGCATCATTAGAATGTTACTTTTTTTGGCAAGAATGGGAGAGATTATTCACATTTTAAGTCTAGTGTGAAGGATATCATGGAAATGTATATTACAAGAAAAATATCTGATGTAATAACAGCACGAAGGAAAAAACAAAGACAAAATCATAAACATGCAACATTTCTGTTTCCAACTTACTTCTGCCTGGTCTTACTCAGGCGATCCAACTTTCTAGAATATACTATTTATATCATATTATTCTTTATATAAAACATCAAGAAAAAAAAGTATTTAAATTTTCTTAAGTTTAAATTCTGCTAGAGCAAATATCAATCATATAACCCAGAAAAACATAAATCCTTTAGGGTCCCCAATAATCTTAAGACTATAAAGATTCTAAAACCCTTGAAATTTACCAAATGAAGCAATAACTACAAGGAAAACTAATTGGATGATAACTAATTAGGAACATATTTCAATACTACTTTTTATTTATTTTAAAAAATTACATATATTAATGATTACATTTAATGAAACCAGAAAATAGACATAAGTAAACATATGTAATCACCATTGCAATCATGATACTTATGTTTTCTTCATCAAAAAAATATTTCTAATGAAATACTGGAACTTCCATTTGCTGAACTTATTTCTTGTTATTTTATACATTATTGCAGGAAGCTATCTTGTTAAGGCTTGATTGATTAAGAAAACATATCATATAATGATTTATTATTATTAGTTTTATATATATATAGGATATGCAATATGTGTTCTAAGTTTTAATAAAGTGATACTGCATTGAGTTTGGCCTCAGATATATCATGGATCAACATTTTTGAATGAAGTAATAGGTTGGAAATATTATTTTATCTTGGTTCTTAAATGACAGGGAAATGTCAAATCCAAATAGAAATTCACTATATGAATTTATTGGTGTCCAAATCTACATGTTGCAATTTTGATTCGGTGTCTGAAACTGCATACATCATACTAAATAAAGCCGGAATGTAACTGTCTTTCCTCCCTTTCCATGTGTTACATAAAATCTTTCATAGATGCAAATGTCCTCTATCAGCCTCCAATAAATTATGTTCAGTGTCAGGAATCTCACATTTTCAAAAAGCCCATTTGATTTAATAAATTCTTCTTGCTGCTCTTTCTTGTATTGATCTAAAAAATCTGTTTCCATAGTTTTCTCACTTTTGGCATCTAGTAAAATTAGAGTAGGTTTATCCCTCAAATATTTAAGTTTTAAATGGTATCTCTTTTAAACATCTCTTATATATGCTAATATGTCCCTATATTAACTATACTCACATAAACTAGTTGTCAGACCCATAGCCCTGTTTTGAGTTTTCTTTGGAAGTGTGCCAGGTTTTAATAAAAATATAAACATCAGGAAGCGCAATAAAGTATAATTTTCTAGGTTTCATCTAACTTATGCAGAATATATCAAATACGGTATCTATTGTGGCATCACCAAGATTTGAAGAAGCACTTGGGAGGTTGAGACAGGAGAATTGCCCTGAGTTCAAGGCCAGCCTTGACTACATAGTGATTTCAAGGACAGCCTAGAATATACAGCAAGACCCTGTCATAAAAAAGACTTGAAGTGTCATGAAAATTAAATAGAAACATACATATATGTATATATATATATATATATGTATATCCTTCAAATTTTAGGTGACATCACAAGAGGAGCGAAATTCTTGGTAGCACAGAAAGAAAGAAATATAACCAAGGAAATTTCTCTTTACAAGAAAAGAGGATAAACAGGAGCAATGATGGCAAACCTTTTAGAGCTTTCATTGTTAACAAACAGCTGAATGTGGCACACCTGCCATAGGTTCACCACAACTGCTCTAGAGTTACACAACCTATTTATTTGATTTCCATTTCCTTGTAGCTCATGTGAATTCATGGTGTGGCAATGAAAAAACAGTTTTGTTGATCTGTCTTAGAAAAAATGGTGAAAGGTTTTGCAGGATATACAAATCTCACAGAATAAGTTGCTATCCCCCAGAACGTCACAGCAAAACTCAAAACTTCAACCTTTAACCAACATGTCCAATGACCCAGATATAAATTGAAACTGTTTATTTATGAAAAATATTATTCTTTGTCCTGAAATTCTACAGTTAGAAGAAATCTGGAAGGGTCAGCTAGATCATAGCCATAAAATAGATGATCTGCTAACTTTGCCAGAACAGAATAATATCGTTTTATTATCTCTTCACACCCCTAAGTACTTTCATCTTCAATTAGGGAAATTGGATGCAGCCTTTTGTAAAACAAATAAACACTCTTTACAAACTGACAAATTCTTGAAAAATGATAATTGTGATAGTGTAGTCTTTGGATGTTCAGGGATTCCATAGACAAACTCCCAAATTATCAGTATGAGAAAACTTACAAAATATTCTTTCAGGAATCTGTCTTAGAAGGTATATGACAGAACAAATTTCAGGCAAACAAAATCACCAGAGTGACAGTAACATATAGACTAACACTGAGAGCAAATATATACCTATATGAAAAAATATGCTAAATAAAGATTGAAAATAAATAATTGTAGTATAACATGGCTATTATCTGACAATAAATACAGTACAAAATTAAATGTAGTACAAAATTAAAATATTATGAGGGGGAGGGCAGTTGAAGGGAGGGGAGGAGACTTGGAGAAAAAGAGGAATCAAGATATATAAAATTCCCTTTGATGAATGTGATTGTTCCGTATATTTCAACTGTACCAATAAAATTAAGTATATAAATAAATGTCATCTGCAAATAAGAATAGTTTAAGATTTTTCTTTACTATATGTACTCCTTTTATTTGTTTCTTTTCCTTGATTCCTTTGACTAAATTTTCATGTACTATATTGAACAAGAGTGGTGAGAGTGGATGCAAGTTAAAGATCAGTTAGGGTAGAAAGATTCTGTCAATACTGTGGAGACCTCTTTAGGGTTTGTGTCCCAGTGTTGTGTCCTTGTGTTTGGTTATGCTTGCGTGTTTGCAACCCTTTTCAACCTACTGAGCCTAACATTTAACGGTTTTCTTAGTGTTCAACCCTCTTCTGGGGACTTGACCCCCAGTACAACTCAGAAAAAAGAAAGGAACTGCACTAATGTTGATGATGCAAAGACAAACCAGATATTGAGCTAAAATAATAATCAGTTATAAGAAATGACTATGCCACCATAGACTTTAGAAAAGTTATGGATTTTTATTGTTGATTTAGTATCATGTTCATTTGCTAAATTTGTTTGAAACACCTAAAAATCTTGTAATGGAGTTGTTGGGGTCTTCTACGTATAAAAGTATATGATCTGCACATGAAGATAACTTGAATTCTTGCTTTCTCATTTGTATCTCTCTCTTCTTTTTTTTCTCTAATTTACTGGCTAAAATTTCAAGTACTATATTAGATATGAATGGTAAAAGTGGAGGTCTTTTTCTCATTCTTATTTTTAGAAGAAAGTATTAGTTTTTCCAGACTTAGTACGACATTGGATATGGATTCTTTTTATATAGTCTTTATTGTGTTCAGTAATCTTTCTATACACAGTGTTTTCAGAGTTTTATAATCAAGGAATTTTGGACTTTGATTGTCTTTTTCAACATCAATTAAAATGATTATGTATTTTTTTATTTATAATTGTATTTATGGGGTGTATTACATTCACTAATTTGTGTATATTGGATCATCTATTTATTCCTGGTAGGAAAACAAATTGGCCATAGTGCATGGTATTTTTATGTGTTTTTGAATTAATTTTTAAAAGTGTTTCTTAAGGATTTTTCAACTATATTCTTCAATACTACTGTCTAATAGTGTTTTTTTTCTGTTGTTGTCATGTTCTTATTTGATTTTGATATCATAGATATATTCACCTTGTGAAATAAAGTTTGGAAGTATTCTTTTTCTTCCCATTTTATGGAATAGTTTGAAGTGCATTTTTGCTATTTTTATAAAGATGTAAAATTTAACAGTAAATCTATTTGGTCATGGGCTCTTATTTTTGGAGAATATGTATTGTTTCTTCAATCTCATTGCTTGTTATTGATATGTTTAGGTTTTGCCTGTATTATTACCCAGGCACCTGTTCTTAGAACTCTTATATTCTTGTTACTCATGCACTCCACTGGAGATCTCATTCAGTCTCAGTGATTCAAATACTATTCATAATCTACTACCCAAGAAATTTATACATCCAATCTCGACTTGTTTGGATATAAGATTCTTGTATCTTTAGACTCCTATATCCTTCCTGAGTGTCTGAAAAATACTTTAAACATAACATGCTTTCCCAAACATCCTCTCCTAAACTTTTCCCAAAACCTAATTCTTCATTGATTTATGTATTTCAATAAATTCCAATTATATCTTTTCACTTGCAAAAAAATTAAATAATCTCCAACTACTTTCTCTTTCTCACATCTCTCATTCACTGAATGAATTCTGTTAACTATACCTTCAAATTATGTCAGAAATCTGTCCACTTTTCATTACTTCCATCACTACAAGTTTTGGTGTAAGTAGCTATAATTTCTTGCTTATATTTTACCAAAAAAGTCTATAACTACACTATTCGGTTTTACCCTTACTTCACAACAGTCTACTCTTAACACTACAAACACAGTAATTCTTTAAAATTGAAGTCAGGAGTTCTGACATTATCTGTTCATAGAAAGCTGGCAAAAGGATCATTTCAAAACTAATAAAATAAAACAGAAAATCTACAGAATTATAACATCTTGAATTGATCAGAAAACTAAAGTAAACCTGAAGAAAGAAGGTTGTTTCCAAAAAGATATAGGAATCATACATTTGTTTACCAGGAACAGAGCATGGGAGGAAGATGAGACTGCTATAGAAAGGGGGAAATATTTAAAATAAATTAATAAATGAATTTCTAAGGGATTCGTGTTTCTTAATATGACAGAATTGAAACTCTTGGAGCAGAAGGTAGGTACAAGGTAGATTGCACCCACTTGCTGTCTATTCTCCATGTTCAGTATTATTTATTTGTGTGAAATATGTAAACCAAATGGAATTATTAAAAGAAACTGCTATCATGACCACAGAGCAAGGGGAAATGGTCAGTATTAGCTGCAGGAAAGGCAAGAAGATTTGCCTTAATTTTTTAATCCACTTTTCTATCAAAAAATAATATAAAATCACTGGGGTAAAGGCAGCAAAATATTTTTTCCCTAGGACACATTTGAAGTTCCCTAACTAGTGAAATCAAAACTAAGGGGAAACATAAAATTTCTTTACTTCTTAAAAAATACAGAAAATTATTCTGGGTAAGGACTATTAGAAATTGACTTCTGTTAATAGAGGGAAAAATACTATAAATTTTATAAGACCCATATAAAGCATGGTTTGGCTGTTACAGGTAGGAGTGTGTGTGTGTTAGAAAATTCTAATAACCAAAGACACAAAACCCACCTAGTAAAAAAGAGAATGCCACAAACAACATGTGCTAAATTGGGCAGTAAGCACTGAGTAACGAGCCAGAACAGATGACCCTGGGAGTTGAACAAGAGTGTAGTTAGAGATTACCAATCTGAAGATCTGCTTCACAGGTAAAGGCAGAAATGGTGGTGGAAATGGAAAAGTGAGAAAAAATGTCAAGCAAAAAATTTTTATACATGAAGAATAAAGTGAAGTTAGCAGAGTTTAAAAAGTGTGTTACACTATAGGTAAACAACAAAGAAACTCATCTTGGAAGTAGATTGATTATATCGCTTGCAATGAAGAAAGCAAAAATAAAAACAATAGAATGGTGCTGTTTTCCAAGGATAATTACTATTTATCTCAGTATCTCACTGTCCTGTACACAGCATCTATCTTTAACAAGATGAATGAGTCACATGATAGATAAAGGAAAATAAAATATAACAAGGCTGAGAATTTAACTTAGAGTCTTAGAGATAGAGAGATAGCCTAACATGTGTAAGACCTGAGATTAAAACTCCAATACCACAAAATAATTATTTCTGAGCAAGAAACATTCAATAAAATGAAACTCAATTATGGATTAGGAGTGGCTAATGAGAGAAACATTTTAACTGATGAATAAGTTAAAGGTTATACATGGAGTACAATGTCAAGATTAATAAAGAAGTTAAGTAATTTAAGCAAAGAAATAAAAAATATTTTTTAAAAATACAAATGGCAATGCTAGAAAAAAACAGTAAAAGAAATGAAGAATTTTTGAATGGGTCATAACTAGACCAGATAGCAGGAGAAACACTTAAACATTAAGATAGGTCAATAAAAACTACTAAAACTGAAACAAAACAGCAGTGGCTATCCCACATATTGAACATTAGGACATCAATTTAAACTCTGTGCAAATGTATCCCAAGAAGGAAGATAAAGAGAGAACTGGGTAGAAATAATATTTGAGACAATATCAGCTAAGAGCTTTCCAAAAGTAAGTAAAAGTATTAAAGGAATGGTTCAAGAACATCTGGAAATACTTAGAATAATAAATTCCTTTCAGTTTCTCTCCCTCTCCCTCCCCACCTCACACCCCTCTCTATTTACACACATGCAGATACACACACACATATATTCCATCATATGCGTGTATTCTTTCTCACACATATATAGATAGATTAATCATAATTAACCTGTTAGCATGAAAAATAAATATAAAATTCCAAAGGTATTGTGAGATGACAGAGATCATGTTAAATACAGAGAAAGAAAGAAAAATTCTAGGCTTCTTGTCATAAGCTATACAAGGAAAATTTCAGTGAAAAAGCATCATTAAAGTACAAGAAGAGACAAAAATAATTGTTAACTGCCAAGTCAGTATTTAATAAGAAAATGTTTTTACAATAAAGAAATGGACTTTTCAAGCAAATCTAAACTAAAACCACTCATTATACAAGGAACAACATTGTAGAAAATATTAAATAAAATTCTTCAGTCAAAAGGGATGTAATACTATTGGGAAGAGACTTTCCTTACAAGCAATTACTAGAGATGGTAAAAAAGAATGTTAAGGCAAATATAAAATTCATTCTATGATTCTTTTGATCAAAGATAACTGCTTATTTATAGAAAACTGATGACAATATAATGAGTGTTTATAGCATTATATAACAGTAAAATATATGAGAAAATATAAAAATATATGAAGGAGGAATTGGAAGTTTGCTTTTGTTAACCTCAGACACTATACCTAAGGTGACATATGATTTGTACATTTACTATGATCAAATAAAGATGTAGCTTTTAAACATTAGATTTACTAAAAAATTTTAATTAGATTTAAACAATATATTAAGATAATGAAAGTGAAGAAAATAGAATTGCAATGACAATAATTTAATCCATATTCTGAAGAAAGTTTCAAGAAAAGATATGAGAAGGAAAATTAAAATGTTAAATGAGCCATATTCATGTTCACAATTTATGTATGCTAAGTATATACAGAGGTTAGTAGGACAAACTGAAAAAGATCAACTGTATACTACTTGTAAAAATCAATTTAAAATAAATGTATAAGTAGAGTAAAATTGAAAAGAGCAAAGTTATGCCATATAAGTTCTAATTTTAAAATAACTGAAAATCAGAAAATATGTTTTAGAAGAAAATATTATCAGGGATGAAAAAGGGCATTAGACAAAAAAAAAGAGGTTCAATTCATCAAAAAGTCAGAAAATCAGAATTATTGATAAACACAAAATAGAGCTTAAAAGTGCACAAAACAAACAAAAAAAATCCTGGTAGAATTGGGATTTTCACCATACCTGACTAGTGCTAATGGGATGCTCAGAAGGTGTGCACCAGAATGAGCAAGAACTCAGAAATAGAGTGTAAACACAGTCTAAGTGAACAATGCCAACTAGAAGGAGAAGCCCACTAGATGAATTCCAGTACCAATGGTATTCAGTGAAAGGAAAAGTCCTGCCCATTTATCCCAGTACTGCTTACACTCAGGTCAGACTCAGGTCAAATTTCTCTGACTCAGGTCAGAGAAGAAGTAACTTCCTGAGAGGAAATCCTGAGTAAAAATTCAGTGGCCATGCTACTGCAATCAGCACTCAGCTTAGCATCCATCTATTTTCCAGTGCCTACCTGTCCTAAATTCCTTCTCACAGGGAAAAGGATTGCAGCAAGCAAGATATTCATAGATGAGGATATCAGAGAACATTAAAGCCACAAAAATCATTTGCAGGGCATTTACTGAGGCAGAACTGGAGGGACCTTGGGAAAGAAAGGAACAAGAGTGTGGTCTTGGTTAGGGACTCCAAAACCAGGCACTCAATGAGTCACAGAGGCAGGAAGTAATTGAAATCAGTGTGATGTAAGGGAGAAGAAAAGACTGGAGTAGTGTCAAAGTAGGCACTCTCCCATCACTTTCCCAGACAACCAGAAAGTTCTGTAACCATGTGATAACCTGCCCACTGAATATCCTTCAGAAATTGCAGGGTTTGGTGCCTGAATCCTCCTGCTACCAATCAAAAGTCACCAAGATCTCTGAGCCTTAGAGAACCACTGAGATTTAGGGCTGGACAGAGTCTCTTTTGGGAGTGGTGACAGAGTTTGACACAGGCAGAAATCTGGAGAGATGTGGTATGGCTTCAAGAAATTGCAATGCATGCTCAGCAACAGTGGTATAGAGAAACCAGACATAAGCAACTGCAGGGATTGACATACAGGGAAAGAGGCAGAGGTCAAGAAAGCACCTTCAGAAATCAGTGTTAGACTGTGTACTTGACCAACTACATTTTGCTCTACCCACCTCTGCCACAATTGAACATTCCTGATCTAAGGCAGAAGAAAAACAAACCAAACCAAAACACCTAGCTGTGATCACTGGAACACAACCAAAAGCAAGAAGAGCACTTCCTGCTAAAGGAATACGAAGCAAGATCAGTGGTTCCTCCCATCCCACACACTCCTTCACTCACTGGTAGTTAAGAGAATAAATTTTCAAGAGAGTATTAGCTCAAGGACCAATTGACACATCCATACATCCATACTCAAAGAATGCTGGAGTTCTTTCTGCCTCTCTTGTCTTATTCAGACTACTTGGGGCAGGTAGCCTTCACACCCTTAATTCTACTTCCCTGGATCCTAGCTCCACCAAGAATCAATCACACACTGTAGATTCAACCACCTCTGGAAAAGCATGAGGCTTTGGGAGGAAATCTAAACACAAGCCATAAAAATGCTGAAACATAACCAAAGCCAAGGTAAAATCACAGGGAAACACACACTAATAGAGGTTTTCCACAGTACCAACAGAATTAATTCACCTTAACTGATGCACAACCCTCAGCACAAAAACTAGAGAAACATGAGAAAATAGTAAACCAGATGCCTGCACAACTCTTAATTCCCAAAAACTGATATGATGGTAGGTCACTAATGTGCAGAAAGTCACAGACAAAAAAGGCAAAAAACAAATGATTAAAAAGTTTGAAGAAAGCAAAGAAACAAATAAATGCATAAGATCTCCAATGAGCTCAAAGAAGATGTATATAAATAAAAATTTTCATTAATAAATATTAAATGACATTGAAGAAGACCAATGAAAACCATGCCAGCCTCTAGAAACCATTGATGCAAGCAAGTAGGCCTGAACTGGCAGTGCAATATGACCAGCCACCAACTCCAATCTAGCTCTGCATTTTACTTCCCCTTGGCATTGGACAGCAGAAGTGTGCATTAACCAAATCCAGGAGGAAGACAATACCTGGGGAGAAAAGAGGGCAACTGGATCATGTGAGTGTCAAAATTAAGTCCAACATTTCATTTGCATAGCATCCCACAGCCTACCAGAGACAAGAGGGATAAAAGTGCTTTCCATCTACCAATATGACAAAGACACACCTTGGCTTAGATGATATCCAAATTTTGGAGTAATCTGAGTTCCTCTTTTACTATATGTATTGTTTTCGCTGTTTATTTCTCCTCCCTGATTGCTCTGGTTAATGTTGCAAATTCTATGTTGAATAGAAATGGTGATACTGGACATTCTTATCTTGTTCCTGATTGTAGAGGTATGCTTTCATTTTTTTCCTTCTTTAAAATGATGTTGGCCAATGATTTGTCATATATAGCTTTTGCTAAATTTAGTTTTTTTCTTTCTATAGTTCTTTTTTTCAGGGTTTATATCATTAAATGGTGTTAGAGGTTAGATTTTGTCAAAAGCCTTTCTTGCAACTATTGGTATTATATTGTTGTTTTATTCTTGCTTGTGTTTATGTGGTGTATTATATTTATTGATTTTTTTTATCTTGAGCCATCCTTGCAATTTTGGGCTGGTACCTACTTGGCCATGACGTTAAGTCTTTTCAATGATATGTTAAATTCTATTGTCTAAGATCTTGTGGAAGATTTTTGCATCTATCTTTAAGGGATTGTCCTATATTTTTATTTTTATTTTAATGTCTGTCTGATTTGAGGATCATCAGAGTGATTCTGACTAGAATAAGTGTCTCTGAAAGTACTCTTTTCCTTGCAATTTCGTTGAAGTGGTTGAGGAGGATTGGTTATATAATGTCCTTAAAACTTTTGTAGAATTCAATAGTGAATTAATTTAGAAGCACTTGCAAATTTAGGTAAAAACTCCTGATCAAGCAAAGGGTCACAGAAGAAATTAAGGGTGAAATTAAACAAATTCTGGAATTTAATGACAATGTGTATACAATGCACAGGAAACTCTAGTACACAATGAAAGAAGTCAGAAAAGGGAAGTTCATTGCAGTCAATGCTCACATTAGGAAAACAGAGCAAGATCCAATATATAACTTAATAAGGAATCTTAAGATAATTGAGAAACAATAACAATCCAAGCCCAAACCAAAATTAAGGAGTGAAATCATAAAAATTTGAGTGGAAGTCAATGAAACTGAGACTAAAATATACAAAGTATCAATAAATTGAGATAGTTCTTTGAAAGAATAGCAGATTTCTTAATACAAAATTTAAAAAGCCAGGACAGTGTGGAGAAAATTATTCCAAGCCCTAAAATAAAACTTTCAAGCCAGATTAATATACTCCACAACATTATCTCTAAAAATTGATGGAGAAAGAAAAGATTTCCATGACAAAGAGTACCTAAAGACATTCATGACCACATTGCAGAAAATATTCAAGGGAATCCTAGACAGAAACAGTGGTATTAACATCAGCAGAATCCGAAGGAAAAAAAAATATCTAAATGGTAAAGCCATTAAATAAAAGGGAGGAATATAAAGGAACAGCAATGAAAAATTAATGCATTGGAATTGTTCACTAAATATTTTTCAATAATAGCTTTCAGTAAATATGGTTTTAACTCTCCAATTAGAAGACACCAACTGGTTGGATGGCTAAAAATATAAAATTAAAACCTCAATGATATATTGCTTAAAAGAGACAAAACCATATCATCAAAAAAACACAAAGACTAAAATAAAAGAATGAAAAAAGATATTTTAGGCAACAGGAGAAGCAAGCAGGCATAGCTCCCTTATTTTCTTTTTTTAATCTTTTTTATTCATTATATTGGTACATTTAAGGTATACAATATAATGACATTCATCATTGGAAATTTGCACCTTTACATAATCTATCTTGTTTCTTATTTTCAACAAATCAAAACAGGTCAGAAGAGACAAAAAAAGATCCCTGCATATTGGCAAAGCTAACAAATCAACAAGGAGGCATAGTAATTGTAAATATATATATATATATATATATATATATATATATATATATATGCACCAAATAGCAGTCCACTCTATTTTATAACTGAAATACTACTGGGCATAAAAGGTCAGGCAAAAAATATAATCAAACTCTCACTAACAGGTAAACCAAAAAAAAAAAAAAAATAGCAACGGAGAAATGTCAGAGTTGAACCACACCATTGAAGAAGAGGACTTACCGGATATCTACAAAGTGTTTCATAAAACATCAGCAGAATATGTATTTTTGTTCACAGTGAAAATAACTTTTGTTGAAATAAACTATATCTGAGGCCATAAAGTATGCTGACATAAATACAAAAATATTATAAAACTCTCTTGGATACTACTAGGTCATCTCAGAATCCAACTGCAAATCAAAGCAAAGTAAGCCAAATAAAATAATAAAAAACATGGAGATTAGGAAACATATTCTTCAAAAACCAACTTGTCACAGAAGGAATCAAAAAATTAAAATATCTTAAAATCATATGAGAGTAGTAATATGATATACCAACACTGTGAGTCAAAATGAATGCAGTTCTAACAGGGAAGTTCTCCATGGTGAATGCTCACACTACAAAAATACAATATTGCCATATAAGCAGTCTAATGATCCATCACAAGGTCTTTGAGAAATAAAAGTAAATCCCAATCCAGAACTTATAGAAGGAAAGAAATTAAAAGACCAGAACAAAAATTGAGACTAAATACATGATACAAAAATCAAAGAATCAAACAGTTGGATCCTAGAAGTATATACATGATTAATAAACCCTTCATCAAACTTAAGATCAGAAGGAAAAACAAAGGATGCATACCAGTGAAACTAAAAAGGAAAAAGGAAAAAATCCAAAATGGATGCCTCCAAAACCCAGAGGATTATAAGAAACTTCTTTAAAAATGTATATTCCAATACATTGGACAGTCTAGAAGAAAGAGGTAAATTTCAAGACACACATACATTTCCAAAACTGAATTGAGAAGATAGAAAAACCTTGAATAAAACAACAACATCAAGTGAAAAATGAAAGGGATTAGGGAAAGGAAAGAAGGGAATGGAATTAATAGGAGAAAATGAAAAAATGGAAACAAAGTCTTTGTAAATAGGGAGGGATGGAGGGGCTGAAGGGAAGGTAGGGAAATGAGGAAAAAATAAGAACCAAGACATATTATGTAAAGGTATAAATTTCCAATGATGAATGTCATTATATTGTATAAATAATGTACCAGCCGGGGATTTAGCTCAGTGGTTCCGCCTCCTGCCTTGCAAGCGGAAGGACCCGAGTTCGATCCCGGGTACCAAAAAAGAAAATACATTCATAAATAAATAAATAATGTAGCAATAAAATTAATTTAAAAAGAAAGGAAATATAGGCAGTAAAAACCCTATCAATGAAGAAAAGCCTACTGAATTTTACCAGACCTTCAGGAAATAACCAATGCCAATTCTCCTCAAAATCATCCATAGAATTCAAAGAGAAAGTGTAGTACCAAACTGATAGCATTAGCATGATAATAAAACCAGGCAAAAATCAACAATAAAAAAAAAAACTACAGGCCAATTTCCATAATGAATATAGATCCAAAAATCATCAAGAAGACACTTGTAAATACAATGCAATTTTTTTAAAAAATCATACATTATGACCAAATTAGCTTCTTCCCGTGAAAGCAAGATGATTCATCTTATTTAAACCAATAAACATAGTATAACATATAAACAAGGACAAGAATGACATTGATTACCTTCTCAAAGGTAGAAAACACTTTCAAGAATCCATCACTCATTTATAATAAAAATATTGAATTGGTATAGAAGGACTGTACTTCAAAATAATATTAGTCATTTATGACAAATCCATTGTTATTATCATCCTAAATGGAGAAAATTGAAAGTATTTCCTATAACATCAGAAAAAAGACAATCATTTCCACACTCACCACTCCTGTTTTTTATAATACTCAAAGTTTATCCAGAGCAATCAGAAAGAGAAAAATAGGATACAAATAAGAAAGAAAGAAAGAAAATAATGTTTGTAGATGACATGATACTTCACATGGGTGACACTACCAGAAGACTCTATTAAACCAACTCAACAAAGTGGCAGAATATGAAAACAATACCCAAAATTCCCCTCCTGTGCACCAAAAATGCAGTGACAAAAAATAAATCATGAAAATGACCCCCCTTTTGATAGTTTCAAAAAATTAAATATATAAAAATTAACCTAACCAAAGATGTCTGTAATGAAAACTATACTACTCTGAAAAAAGAGATTGAAAAATTATCTGAAAGTTGAAAGATATCCCTAGTTCTTGGATAAGCAGGAAAAATATCATCAAAATGGTCACAATACCAAAAATCATGTACAGATTTAATGCAATCTCAACGGATATAGCAACCACATTTACTCAGACCTAAGAAAACATTTTTAAAATTTATAAGGAATCAGAAGAGACCCAGAATAGTCATAACAATCCTGAAAATCAAGAGCAAAGCAGGATGTATGATAACTTAAAGTTTTACTACAAAGCTGCAGATAAAAAGCATGTTTTTGCCAAAAAAAAAAAAAACATGTTGATCAGTGCAATAGAATTGACTATGCCGAAACAAACGTGAGGACCTTCAACCAACTGACTTTTGACAAAGGGTCAAATATATAGGGTGGTAAGAAGCCTCTAACAAATGGTGCTCAGAAAGCTGGTTATCTACATACATTAGAATGATTCCAGTCTTGTGTCTCTCACCTTGCACTAAAGTCAAATCAAAACAGATCAAAAGCCGGGGATTTTGCTCAGTGGTACCACCGCCTGCCTTGCAAGGACAATGTCCAGAGTTCGATCTCCAGTATTCCCCCTCCCCCAAAAAATAGATCAGAGATCTACATATTAAAACAGAAACAGTAAATCTTTTGGAAGATAAAATAGATAAAACTATTGAAGACAAAGGGCTAACCTTTCTGAAAAAGACCATAATTGCAAAAGGTATGATTCCAAGAATCAACACATGGTATGATATCAAATTAAAAAAGCTTCTCCACATCAAAGCAAACCACAGACAAAGAGAAGAAACAATCTACAGAATGAGAAAAAAGTTTTCCATATACTCTTCAGACAAAAGATCACAACATATAAAGCACACAACAAATTAAACTGCAAAAGTTGAAGACCCTATAAAAATACGCAATTGATATGAATGCACAGTTTTCAAAAGACATACAAATGGCCAATAAGTACATGAAAAATGTTAAGTATCTGTGGCCTCTAGTGAATTGCAAATCAAAACGATACTGAGATTCCATCTTTCTCCAGAAATATTATGTATCATCAAGATCTCAATAAACTATAAATGTTGGAATGGTTGTACAGAAACAGAGACCCTTCTTCATTGTTGGTGAGAATGTAAATTAGTACAACTATGAATATCACTATGAAGATGCTTCAGAAAACTAAAAGTAGAAATTCTATTTGACCCATCTATACTTATATTGGATATCTTCCTGACATTATATTACAAGTGATATATGCATTCCAATGTTTATAGCAGCAAAATTCATAATAGCTAAATTTTGGAAGCAGCCTTTATGTGCAGCAAGAGATCCAAGGCTAAAGATATGCATCTATATATGCATATACATATATTACATATATATTGTTCGTCATAAATTATGTTTGATTTTTTGTAGAAAAATTGATACTTCTTGAGACAATAATGCTCAGTGAAATAAATCATATCCCATAAGTTAAATATAGCATGGTTTCTCTTATATGAGAAAAAATACAAATAAGAGAAAAAAAAAACAGAGATTATGGGAAACAGGTAGGTAATATATTTGTAAATATAATAAGAAGCTCTGGGATCAGGGGAAAGGAGGAAAGCAAGGAGAAAAGTTAAGTAAAGATCATTAAAGTGTTATGCATATATATATAAATAAAAAATATATATATAGAAAAATACATATACAGTATATATGAATAATATATATGCCAATTCCCCCAAATTATTTTAATTATGTGTTCCAAAAATATACCAATTAATAGAAAGTTCAATAACAATTATAATTTGGCATGCATAAAAACTCAAAATACTTTCCACATATTGTACTATATATCAAAACTAGTTTAAATGAGTTTTACAACTTTGTGTAAAATAAAAAATTATTCAAGTTCAAAAATAAAGTGTAAGAGGATATTTATAATCCTGAATTATGCAACATTTTCTAAGATCAAAATAAAATTTAAAAATGTTAAACATCATAAAATTTAGAATTTTGCTTTCAAAAGTATAATATTATTAATCCCAATTTTCATCAGTAAATGACTGGAGAAATAAATTGTGATATGTTCATATTGTGAAATAAAACTAGTAAAAAGAAACATCTATTGACACAAACAATATGATAAGTGATTCACAAAATAATTATATGAATGAAGATAAAGAGACCATATCAAAAAATATTGCTTGACTCCAATCCCTAATGTTTAAAAAACTAACAATATCGTCAGAAGTACAGTAACAGAAAGTAGCAAGAAGTTATGAAATTGATGGACTACAAATGGTGTGAGGAAATTTTTCAAGTGATGGACATGTTTATTTTAAATGGAGCAATGACGTCCCACATGGATGCATATGTCAAAATTTACCAAGTAATATACTTTAAATTTGTGTTGTTTATGGATTTATATTATACATGGATAAGCAATTAAATCGAAACATTGTTAAGGAAAACAAAGACGCATTACAGAAGAGAGAAAATTTGAAAAACACATATCTGATACCTTGTATCTAGAACACATAAAGCTAAAAATGTAAACTTAAGAAAAAACTAATAAAAATAATTGAAAATTTGAATAGAACTTTCACAGAAAACTTATATAATATATATATTAGATAAAAATGAAGTTATCATGTCATTATTCATTAGCAAAAAGCAAAATAAATCCACAAATGACAACACATGTATATTAATGTGACAACTACAACAAAAATTTTAAGATGACTAGGACTATAAGCAAAAATTCTAATACTTTGGGGTGCAAGATATTATAGTCACTACAGAAAAAAATTTGCCAAATGCTTACAATAAAACTCGGAAATCCCACTTCTAAGTATTTGTCCTTTATAATGAAATATATGTCTAAAAAGGTCTTTTATGTGAGTTCACAGTATTATTCATTGTACACAATAGCAAAAATGTAAAAAAAACTAAAAATTTCCAAAAGTTGAATAGATACATTAATGTAAACATACACTGAAATATTTCTCAGTACTGGAGTTCAGTATTTATACACATGTAACAACAGAAATTAATGTCAAATACTCCCTAGTGAGTTAAATAAGACATACTCAAAAACATATACTATATATGCTTGATTTTACTTATGTAACATAAAATAGGCACAGTTAGGGATCGCAATCTGATCAGTGGTTATCAGGTACTATGACTGAAAAAGTACTCAGGGAATGCCAGGGGAGTATAATCAACACATTCTGTACCTTGAATTTCGTGATTGTTACATGACTTTATGCATTTGTCAGACAGTAATATGCATTAAAAAGCATTTATAGCTAAGTGGATGCACATTGAAGCAATACTCTTAAGTGAAATAAATAGGACACACATGTATAAATACTAAATAGTTTCTCTGATGTGAGAAATTGAAAGTGTAAATAAGGACTAAATGTATAATAGATAATGTGAAATAGGAAGAAAAGGGGCAAAGGGGAAGGAAGTGGGAGGGCTAGGGGAAAGGGTAGAAGGGAATGGGATTCATATGAGAAAATGGAAAAATAGGAACAAAATCTTTGTAAATAGGGAGGACTGGAGGGGTTGAAGGGAGGGCTGGGCAAGGGTGAAAAATAAGAACCAAGAGAGACTATGTAAAGGTGCAAATTTCCAATGATGAATGTCATTATATTGTATACCTAAAATGTACCAATGATTAGAACGAATAATCAATAATGTAAAATAGGAAGAAAAGGTCCAAAGGGGTAAGGGTAGTGGGAGGGGCAGGGGAAAGGAAAGAAGGGAAAGGAAAAAAGATGAGAAATGGAAAAAATGTAAATAACATCTTTGTAAATAGGGAAGGGTGGAGGGGGTGAAGGGAGGGCTAGGAATAGGAAAAAAATAAGAACCAAGATGCATTATGTAAAGGTACAATTCCCAATGAGAAATGTAATTGTGTTGTATACCTACAATGTACCAATAAAAGAATTTAATAAAAAAGCATGAATTTTATTGTATATAAATCCTACCTTAGTTTTTTAAAAGAAAAAATATGAAACCAAAAATTTACAAAGCAAATTCCATCATATTTCTCTGCTTGAAACCCACAGTGGCTCTCCAGTTCACCAGGAATTGAAGCCATGTTCCTATAATGGCCAATGAGTTCCTGTGTAAACTGTCCCTCCTGAATTATTTCAGCTTTTGCTGCCTTTCTCACTTATGCATCTCCAATCACACTGACCCCTTGCCTCAAAACATTTGAACTTGCACTTCTTCGTTATTGGAATGCATGTTGTCTAGACAGATGCAAGCCTTGTTCCTGATGGCTTTCAAATCTTTCCCCAAAGGTTACGTGATCAATGATATTTTATTTATAACTGGAAACCTTCATCACTCATACTCTTCATGCCCCTTCCATGTTTTTTTCTACATAGAATTTATCTTATTTAGCAACTTGCATGTTACAGCTATTTATTTTTGTTTATTTTCCTTATCTGCCCAATTGAATGCAATTTAGTGAGGATAGGGAATTTTTAATATCTGCTTATACTTTTATTATAATATTTTCACTTGGACCAGTGCCCTATAATTACTGGATACTCATTGAATGCATACTGAATAAATGAATAAATGAGTTATTCATAGACACTAAAATTTGAGCTAATAAGTCTTGAGCTTTTAATGATTTCATTATGTCTTAAAGAGAAAGAAATAATAAAGAGCTAAAGTTTTGGAAAACATAAGAAACTATAAGAAGGTCTGTGGAAAATAATTTTAAAACTTAAAAATTAGAATTTTAGAAAAGCCATTTTCACTATCACATGGGAGATTAAATAGGTACAGAAAAAGAGGACTTGAGATCAGTTAGGCATCTATCTCAGTTGTCCACATAATGCAATGTCCAACCTGACTGGGGTCCTGGTAGTAAATTTGAGTAGAAGTTATTGAATTTAAAGGATATTCAAAAGCTTTCTGTGGACTGATTCTCCACCATATTATGAAGAACTCAACTTTCTATCTCTTCCTAATGACAAATATGAATCTACTACCGTTGGTCATGTAGTGGTTAGCATAGCTGCCTTCCAAATATGAATCTACTTTCATTGATTAGATTAGTCTTTAAATGTTTCTCTTAAGTATCTCAAATTACATAATTTGTTCTGCTGAGACAAAGACCATATGTTTTATTTTTTAAGTGCTCTATCCACAGCTCCTGGGACTCTGTTTATCAATGAGCTCACAGTTAAATGATAACACTAAATTTTAATTAGTCAGTGATATAAAAGAAAAGATTTGAGAGCTCCAACAAGATTTAGCTTTGTCATAAATATTCTTAGAAATCTTATCTTCAATTAGTCTTCTTCATGTTACTTTTGTGTCTTTGGAAATCAAATTAAAATAGATATACTTTTCTCTACTCAAGTATGTTTTAATTAGGAGAACAATATTAAGATTTGTAAAGGAAGAGTGCAAAAATTGGAACTATGTAGAAATCCAAACAGTGAGAAAATTACATTGCCCCTTTTCATGCTAAATGACTTTTCAAACAATACCCTTTCTTGCTGCATTGCAGCAATTGTGGAGTAGAAATTTGATATAAACACCAATTCAGAAAGAAAAGTAAAGATCTGGGATATATCATTTTATTTCTAATTGACAGTACATTACAGCCGAGTGCTCTCTGATCCAGTTACATTTGTCATTTTTGGATGCCTTTATTGGCATAAGACTTATAAACACCAGCCGGTCATGATTAGAAGCTTGTGAACTAGATGGCATTCAGTTTGCCTTTAACTCTCAGTCACTGAGATCCAGCCAGTAACAGAATGCATTATGATCCACTAATGTATTTAGTAACTTGATCTTGCACTCTTTAGCACAGAGTTAGAATAACAACTGCTTCTCCAGAAGAGAGTGTTTCATAATTAAGTAAATTCTATGCAAGTTTTTAGCATAGTAAGCCTGAAAAAAAACCAACAACTTTCACTTCATTGTTTCAGAAGGAAGCAGATTGGGAAATCAAATTACCCCAGAAAAAAGCAGTTTCTCCTTTTATCATCTGAGTAGACACTATCAGAAAAGCCAAATGTGACCAAGAATTAGCCCAGAAATTAGCATTTCAAAATTAGATAAACTCCTTAGGCTATCCAGCTAGATACAGCTCCAGCTTTCATGTGTGCAGGGAAGTAGTCACCCAGAAAAGATTTATTGAGCAGCTAACATGTGCCAAAGAATGTGTTTTCACTACTGAGGCAAGGGTATAAGGGAAATCTGGTATGATTTCTACTCAAAACATGACTATGCTGTACTGAGATGAAGCAGTTCATGAAGCAATTAAAGAACAAAACAAAATGTAGTTATGTAAACTTTGTACAGTAGAAATGAGATTTAATGAGAGATAGAGAAGGTTTCCATGTTTACCTGAATTGTCAAGGGTGATTTTATGGCAGAAGTGCACTGGAGATATAAAATTAATATTTTAGCAGCGGCTATCTGAAGGCCTCACTCTGTTTTTCACTTTGCCTAGCAGGAAAATATCCATTTTAAGAACTGGGAGAATTTCTGACTACTCCCTAGTTCCAATTCCAGTGTCTAAGACAGCAGAAATTATCTTCCAAAAAAACAATAGAAACACATATTTAATCTACCAGCATGTTTATTCCTGGATGCTTCCTTCATGTGAACAGCACTTATCATACATTTTTTGAGAGAGAGAATCCACTTTAGAATTTTTTCTAATAAACTTTAACATCACTGTTCAATATTGTATATTTTAACAGCAGGTAAAGAAGTTATTATTCTAGATGTAGGATTATTTGATAAAATCATGAATCAAATGATACATCTCATAAGTTTAGAACATGAGTGATGGTTTTTATCAAAGTTAACTAATATGTTTGGTTATTTACTCTTAATAACTATTTAGGAATTTGAATATTATTTTCAAGTCCTGAGTAACTTCTTAATCTCATGGAGCATATAGTCTCCAGCATAAATGCTAACTGAACCTCTCACAATGTGTTTTAAGAGTGGGAGAAGTAAAGGGAAATATGTTTACACATTTATGCTGCTGAAAGATATGGCAGCAGTGCTGGGCTGTGGGCTGTCACCAGCCCCCGAGACATGAATCTCTTGTGGACATTTTAGTACTTGTGTAACTCAAAAAGTCTGTGGACTTAAATGGGAATTTCAAAATGATTACTTTGTGCTTGCCACTAACGTAATTGCTCCAACTATTATAAGAGGACGAGTGAGAGTTCAAAGTCACCAAATGACTTATTCCATGTACTGTGGAAGACCCAGCAAAGCTTCAGCAGGGCTGCCAACAATATTTAACTTCCTCATTCAAGTTTCCTCCCACCTGAAGGCTCAGACAGAAATACTATTCTGGAGGGAACAGCACATAATGAGCTTGCATGAATATTGCTTGAGAACTTTTAAGTAAGACTTGGTTTTAATTCCATGAGAGAAGAATCAAGGGCATCACACATCATTATCAGACCACAAATAAGTCTAACAATGCCTTTATGAATTTCCTTTTAAGACATAAAGTTATTGCAGATTTATCAGACCAGTGCTGTTACTTAAGAACTGGTCATATCTTGGAGTACACTGAAAGTCTGGAACAGCTGTTAAAGAGGTCACCTGAGTTTGAGATGTTGATATTGATGGAACTAAAGAACTCAAGTAAAAGCATACTTTCACTGCCATACTTAAATGCACCTAGGGTGACAATTTACCCTCCCCATACAGCTAATCCCAAGGATTAATTAATACCCTTGGAGGTCGGATTTACAAGGCACCTTTTGAGGTCAGCTAAATCTAATTATTCATTTATATAAGGAGTCTCAGTCACAGAGAAAAGAATGATTTTCCAAGTCATATAGCCTATTGCTGACAGTCTAAGAGAGAGACTCTTGATAAAGTGTCAAATCAGTGATTTTTATACTTTATTAAGAAGAATGACAGTAAACATTTTAAACTACAGGTGTAATCACAGGCTTATGCATATTGTACTTTATCGGATATATCAATATTTCTTTGAGCAATTGAACTTACAGTCATTTCACAGAAACACCTCAAATTTGTATAGAGTTGCACAGCTTTCATGCACATTGTTTTATTTGATTCTCCCAAAAAGTCTTTAAGGAAAACATGATGGATTATATTTTTAGTTTGACAGAAGAAGAACTATACTCAGAAAGAGTGTACACTTTACATCAAATTGGGTAGCATTCAACCACTCTGTTATCCTGAATCTAAGGTCAATACTCCTGTAGCTAGCATGGAATTATAAATAAACTTATGAAATAGATTATCAAATTTTATAGTTTATGCAATTGCATAATTCTTGCCCATTTATGCAGGTTTCTCTTAATTTTACTCGCTATGTAATGTACAATTAATAATAATGATATTAACAATTACTAAATTCCTAGCTTTGTATCAAACTTATTTGAAATTAATTTTATTGGGACATTTAAGTTATACAGTATAATGACATTCATCATTGGAAACTTGCAGCTTTACATAATCCATCTTTTTTCTTATTTTTCCCCATTCTCTGCCCTCCCTTCAACCCCTCCATCACGCTCTATCCACAAAGACTTCATTTCCATTTTTCCTTTTTCACATATTAATTATATTCCCTTCATTCTTTTCCTTACCCCTCCCACTTCCTCCTCCCCTTTGGACCTTTTCTTCCTATTTCACATTATCCACTATATCATTAGTCCTTATTTACACTTTCAATTTCTCACACTAGAGAAACTATTCGGTATTTGCACGTGTGTCCTATTTATTTCACTTAGAGTATGTCCTCAATGTGCATTCATTTAGCTAAAAATGTCTCTTGTTTCTCATTCTTTGTGGCTGAGTAGTACTCCATTTCATTAAAAAAAAAAAACCCACATTTTCTTTATCCAGTCTCCAGTTGATGGGCAATTGCGTTGCTTCAAAGTTTTAGCTATCATGAATTGGGCTGCTATGAACATGGGTACACATATATCACTGGGGAATGATTTTTTAATTCTTTGGGGAAGATACCCAACAGGTGAATAGCTGGGTCAAATGGGACTTCCAGTCCTAGTTCTTTAAGGGATGTCCATACTGTTTTCCACAGTGGTTGCACCAGTCTGCATTCCCACCAGCAGTGGAGTAGGGTTCCTCTTTCCCCACAGTACCTCCAGCATTTGCTTTTGGTTGATTTCACAATAGCAGCCATTCTTTCTGGGGTGAAGTGGAATCTCAGTGTTGTTTTCATTTGCATCTCTCGAATGACCAGTGATGTTGAGTATTTTTTCATATGTTTATTTGCTATTTCTACTTCCTTGTCTGAGAAATGTCTGTTCATTTCAGATGCCCATTTTTAGAATGGGTCTTTAAATTTGGGAAGTTTGATTTTATTAAGGTCTTTATAGATTCTAGATAGTAGACCTTTGTCTGAGGGACAGCTGGAGAAAATTTTTCCCACATTGTAGGTTCTCTCTTAGTTCTGTTAGTGGTTTCTCTTGCTGTGCAGAAGCTTTTTAATAAGAAGAGATCCCACTTGTTGATTGTTTGTGCCAGTTCATCGTCAACTAAGGTTCTGTTCATAAAATCCTTTCCTACACCACTGTCTTCAAGAGTTCTGCCTAACCTCTCTTCCAGCCAGTTTAGTTTTTCTGTTTTAATGTTTAGATCTTTAATCCATTTTGATATTAGTTTAATGCATGGTTAGAGACACAGGTCTAGTTTTAATCTTTGGCAAGTTGAAATCCAATTTTTTCTGCACCATTTATTAAAGAGGCTATCTTTGCTCCAGTGAGGATGTTTGTCTCCTTAGCCAAAGATGAGGTTGCTGAGTGCTTCTGGAGTTGTTTCTTCATCTTCTAATCTGTTCCACTGGTCCTCAGGTCTGTTTATTTACCAGTACCCTGCTTTTTTTTTTTATCACAGCAGCTTTGTAGTATAGTTTCAAGTTGGGGTTGTGATACCTCCTAAACTGTCTTTATTGCCTAGAATTGCTTTCACTATTCTAGGTCTCTTCTTGTTCCAATTGAATTTTTGGACTGTTTTCTCCAAGTTTGTGAAATATGCCACTGGCATTTCAATTACGATTGCATTGAGTCTTTATAGCAGTTTTGGAAGTATGGCCATTTTCACTATTTCGATTCTTCCTACCCAGGAGCAAGGGATGTCTTTCCATTTTCTGATATCATCTTCAATCTCTTTTTTCAGAGTGCTACAGTCTTCAGAGAAGAGGTCTTTGATTTCTTTTGTTAGGTTGATTCCTAGGTATTTCAATTCTTTGGATGCTATTGTGAAAGGAATTGTTTGCCCCATTTCTCTCTCAGTGAGTCTGTTTTTCTTGTACAGAAAAGCTATTGCTTTTTCTATGTCAACATTGCACCCAGCTACTTGACTGAATTTGGTTATTAAGTCTAGAAGACTTTTGGTGGAGTTCTTCAGGTCTTCTGTATAGAGTATCATGTCATCTGCAAATAATGACAATTTGACTTCATTTCCTGTCTTTATTCCTTTTATTTCTTTCTCTTGTCTAATTCCTGTGGCTAATGTTTCCAAAACTATATTGAACAGGCATGGTGATAGTGGACATCCTTGTCTTGTTCCTGATTCTAATGTTCAGGATTTCAGTTTTTGACCATTTTTTATGATATTGGCTGTTGGTTTTTCATATATCGCTTTTATCACATTGAGATAAAGACCATCTATTCCAATTTTTGAGAGTTTTTATCCTAAATGCATGTTGGATTTTGCCAAATGGTTTTTCTGCATCTACTGACATGATCATATGTTTTTTCCTTGGCTCTATTGATATAGTGTTATACATTTATTGATTTGCGTATGTTGAACCATCCCTGCATCCCTGGGATGAATCCATCTTGGTGAGGGTGTATGATCTTCTTGATGATTTCTGCATTCTATTTCCCAATATCGTACTAAGAAGTTTTGCACCTGTGTTCATTAGTGAGATTGGCCTATAGTTCTCCTTTTTGGATGAGTCTTTCTCTGCTTTGGGGATCAAGGTGATGCTTGCTTCTAGGAATGAATTCGGAAGTATTACTTCCCTTTCAATTTCACTGAAGAGTTTAAACAGTAGTGGCAGTAGTTCCTCTCTAAATATCTTGTAGAATTAAATAGTGAAGACATCAGGTCCTAGGCTTTTCTTACTTGGTAAGTTTTTCAGTAGGTTCTCAGTTTCATAGATGATATTGTGTTCTTTATAATTTTTAGGTCATCTTCATTCAACTTTTGTAATTCACACATATCTTGGAATCTTCCATTTCTTCTGTGTTTTCCATCTTATTGGCATATCAATTCTCAAAGTAAGTATTGATGATCCTCTGGATTTCTCCTGGGTCCGTTGTAATTTCACCCTTTTCATTTCTAATTGCATGGATTTGTGCCTTTTCTTTCCTTTTTCAATAGGGTGGCTAAGAGTTTGTCAGTTTTGTTTATTCTTTCGAAGAGGCAACTCTTGGCTTCATTGTTTTTTTGTATCATTCTCTTCATCTCCCTTGCATTGATTTCTGCTCTGATCTTTATAATTTCCTCCCTTGTGTGAGCTTTGGGTGTGTTCTGCTGTTCTTTTTCTAGATGCTTGAGGTTCAGCATCAGGTTGTATAATTGTCCTCACTCTGTTTTCTGAATATGAGTATTAACAGCTATGAATTTCCCTCTTAAGACTGCTTTCATTGTGTCCCATAGATTCCAATATGTTGTACTGACATTGTCATTCAATTGTAAAAACAGTGTGATTTCTTCTCTATTTTCCTCTGTGGCTCATTGATTATTCAGAAGTGTTTTGTTCAGTTTCTATCTGTTTTTTGAATTCTTGCTGTTTCTTTTGCTATTCATCTCCAGTTTCATAGCACCATGATCTGATAATATACAAGAGATAAGTTCAATTCCTTTGCACTTACTTAAACATGTTCTATGAGCTAATATGTGGTCTATTTTGGAGAATGACCCATGTGCAGCTGAAAAGAATGTTTATTCTGATTTTGTGGGGTGGAACACTTCTGTAAACATCTGTTAAATTCATTTGTTCAAGAGTTTCATTGAGTTCTAGTACTTCATTGGTTATTTTTTTCTAGTTGATCTCTCCATTTGTGAGAGTGTGGTATTGAGGTCCCCCACTACTATTGCATTACTGCTTATTTAACTTTTCATGTCCACTTGTATTTGTTTTATACAGTTGGGCACAGTAGTTTGTGGTGCACATGTATTAAAGATTTTCATCTCTTCTTCTTGGATTGTTCCCTTTACAAGGATATAGTGGCCTTTTTTGTCTTTCATATAATCACTATTGGTTTGAAATCCACTTGGTCAGCAAAGAGGATATCTACTCTGGCTTTTTTTCAGGTTCCTGTCACATGGAGTATTGTTTTCCACCCTTTAACTTTCAGAGTAGGAATTTCTTTTTGAAATAAGCATGTTTCTTGTATGAAGCATATTGTTGGATCTTGCTTCTTGACCCATTCTGCTAGTCCATTTCTTTTGACTGGTGAATTGAGATCATTAACATTGATGGTTATAACTGATATATATTGACTTATTCTTTACTTGACTTTTTCTTTTTTTTGGATTCTCCCCATTTGCATTTAATTTCTTGTCGTGCCCAGTGGATTCATTCTGCAGGCCTCCTGGGGTGGTAATACACCTTGTCTTTTGCTAGGATATTGTTTTAAATTTTTGGGAGTGCTGGTTGGTATTCATGAAGTTGCTAAGTTGCTCTTTGTCATGAAAGTGTCTTATTTCTCCATCAATTTTGAAAGATATTTTCACAGAGTATGTCAATCTGTGTTGGAGGTTGTTTTCTTTTAGGGCTTGAAATGTGTCACTCCACAGTCTTCTTGCCTTGTGGGTTTATGTTGAGAAGTCTCTGTGATTCTTATGGGCTTTCCTTTGTATGTGATTTGTTTCTTTTCTCTCACTGCTTGTAGAATTTTTTCTTCTGTTTGGTTTCTGTAATCTTAACAATTATATGCCTATATGTAGATTTTTTTTGATCAAGACTAGTTGGAGGGCTATATGCCTCACTTATGTCTATGTCAAGTTATTTTCCCCTATTTGGGAAGTTTTCTGACATTACTTCTGTGAACATTTTTTATGTCATCTGTACTGTCTCCTGTTTTTACATTGACTCCAATCAGTCTGATGTTATTCTTCCTTGCATCATCTAGCAGCTGCTGGAATTATTTCTTGTGGACCCTTACTATTTTTAGTAAATTTTTCTTTTCCTGGTCACTAATTGCAATCCCATCTTCTATATCTGAAATTCTATCCTTGTATTGGCTCATTCTGCTATATAAACTTTCAGTGGAGTTTTTAATCTCCTAGAAATCTGTTTGCATCTGTTTTATGGATTCCATTTGTTTCCTATGTTGGGATTCCATCATGTTCCTCAGCTATCTGAGAAGTTATTTCTGACTTCATTTTTTCCAGGTCCTCTTTCATTGCCAGTTCAGGAAGTCCAGGTGGTTGAGTATTAGAATGTTTCATCTCATTTCCTTTTGGGCTTGCCTTAGGTGATCTGAAAGTCTGATTTTGAGACTTATTTAGGTGTCTTTTCATTTCAACAGATGTAGCCTGCTGAGCCTTTGTTGTGATGGTGTTTTGCACACCCAAAGGTCTTCAATTCTTAGCAACTACCAAGCAGCCTTTACTCTGCTGCTCACCAGTACACCAATTCCTGGGTTCAGAGTGGTTGCCTTTTGGATCCCTGAGCTGACCTGTTGTCTGGGTTGACTTCTGGTTGGGGTCTGGTTGGGATGATATCTAGACATGCCTTTCTCTGGAGCCCTTATGTAGCTGTTGTCTGGGAGGGTATTTGGCTGCGGGCTGTGTGCCCCAGTTCCTATTGTCTGTCCAGACAAATGGCTAGGGTCTCCGCAAACTTATCAATGGTATAGGGTCAAGCCTTTAGCTGTTGCTTGTGGACCTGTGTAACTCATTTCCAGGTAGATACTTGGCTGTCATCAGTGGTATGCTGGGCCTGTGACTGAAGGTTGTTCGGGTGTGCAGCTCTTTTCTGGGCTGGACTTTGCCTTGGGTGGGTATTCTTGAGGCTCTGGGGTCAGGGCAGATCCCTGGTGGGGATCCACCTGCAACCTCGGCAGTCTGGTCCACACAGCTACTCCCCAGGGTGTGCATGCACTTACTGATGGAATGGGGCACTGAAGCTTGTGCACGTCACTTTATATCAATATTTATACTAAGATTTCAGATATGTTAACTTATGAAATATTTACAGAATCATTCTGGAATATTAACACAGCTGCTATATCTAGTTTATAGATACAAATTAAGGCAAAATGGTGGTTAAGCATCTTTTCCCAGGTCATTATGCTAATAAATGATAGTTCTAAAATTTGAGCTTAGGCAATCTGAATTCCTAAAGAGCCATTAATTCCTCAATATCTATGTTGTCACTTTAGATAGCCAGACATAGAAATATTGTTAGCTCTTAGTCTTCCCACACAAAATATTACTCTGTAGTTAGTGTTGGTTCAATAATATAAAAAACAAAAAGCAAACACCCTACATTGCTTCATAGTCATCCTCCATAGCATAGATTAGCAAGAGATCAGGCAGTTGAAAAATACTTGCCTTTTATGTAGGAAACATTAAGAATACATGGCTCAAAAAAAAAAAAAGAATACATGGCTCATGATGATTCTAAATAAGCTATTCAAGACTCTTATTGGGCTGGGGATTTAGCTCAGTGGTTCCACCACCTGCCTTGCAAGCACAAGTTCCTGAGTTCAATCCCCAGTACCTAAAAAAAAAGACTTATCAAGAAGTATTCTTTTTTATTGAGTTTATTGGTACATTTAGGAATACCTTATGATCACATTTATCATTGATAGTTTGTACCTGCACATAATATATCTTGATTCTTATTTTTTTTCCATTCCACTTCCCTCCCTTCAACTCCTCCACCCCCCATATGCATAAGTTTTGTTTCCATTTTTTCCTTCGAGATATGCTGAAATGGGAAGAAAATGTTCAAAGGGAAAGGGGAACTAGGGAGGGGGGAGGGGAAAGGAAAGAAGGGAAAGAAGAACTATTCTTAAAATGCCCCTAATAGAATTATAACTAAAGAGAAATTGAGATGGCTTTAATAGAAACATACTGTGTTTGAAAACTTGTGTTCCACAAAATGTTGTGTACATATACCTCATAGACAATAATAGCATCAAAGGAAGAATAAATATTATAAGCTTCAGATAATATGGTCTAAATGTAACAGCTTTAACTAATTGCTCAGGTATCATGATAAACACATTGCTATCAATGCACATAGACATTATTTAGTAAATATCAAATGGTGATTTTCACAAAAAAAATGAAAATAGCAATTTAGCTGATAAAAGGAAAAAGTAAGTAAATGAGCATTATGAGAAGATCAAGAGGTTTTTAAGTTTCTGCCTCCTTGTATTACATAGCATGCTACAATAACCAAAAGAAATAAAGATGGGGAGCACATTTTTTCTGGCTGCCTTCCTAAACTTCATGAAGAGTAACATAGTTGTAGGTGTTACAATCCATGATGTATCCATCTTTAACTTCTGTTTCCCCCTTAGTGCCCTCATCCCACCTGTTCTGTTCTCTTTCACTTCTTATTTCTCATAAATGAACGAAAAAATGTTCACCATTTATGGCCATTGGCAAAATGCAAAGCCAAACAATGCTTACATTCCATTTTCTTTCAGAAAGTGTGGCTATCATCAGAAAAAACAACAAATCATCAAAAAACAACAAATGCTTGTGAGAATTTGAGAGAAAGGGAACCTTTCTTCAGTGTTGACAGGAATCTAAACTACTATAACCAATATGGAAATCAGTATGAAGACTCCTCAAAAAACTGAAAATACGAATTCCATTTGACCTAAATTATCTATTCTGGGTATCCTCCCCAAAGATTAAACACATCAAATTACAATGACACATGCATACCATATTCAATAGCAGCAAAACTCACAATAGCTAAATCTTACTAATGGCCTATATGACCATAAACAGATGAATCAATAAATGAAAAGTGGTATGTACACACAGTGAAACACTAAATTGCCATAAAAAGTGAAAAACTTGAGATTTTGTAAGAAAATGTATGCACTTTGTGATCATAATTCTCTTCAAAATAATCATACAGAACATTAAATATCATAGTTTCTCTTCTAAGAGAAACCAAAAGTATAATTTAAAGAGCTAAATAAAAGAAAAATGATAAGTGAAGTAGACTTTTTGCAGATATAAATAAGATCTAAGGATGGAAGGAGAGTCGAGGTAAAGGAGGAGAGGCAGAAATATGTAGCACTAAGGTGTGATATGTATATTTACCAATTCCTTATGATGAATGCTTTTAATTTGTATCCCAAATATGTACTATTAAAGAAAACTCATGAATAACATGATATAAACTTTAGGATTTGTATACATCTGATAAATTTTTGAATTATGGTTTTATGAATGAGTAGCAATTAACCAAGAAGGTAATCATGCTTCATGACAATGATAAAGACTGCTCTAAATCATTTGGGCAAGAGGGAACATATCACATTGCAAGAAATCAAAAAAAGGTCACTATGACCGGAACATAGAAAGTAAGGGAAAAGTGACTTGAGATAACCTGGGAAACATGAAGGAACTGGGTAACATCAACTTCTATAGATCAACAGTTCTATCTCCTTCCTATCTTCTTTTCCATTGTTCAGATGCCTGCCAAAGTTCCCTAACTCTTCTTTTTACATGTGACCACTATGTACGTCATGTGAAGACTTCTGATGCAAGTTTCCACAAGTCCATGTCTGATCTGCAAGCCAGATGACCATATTCAAACTGTGAAAATATACTGTCTAGGGTCGGATAGCCTGATAGCCAAGTGAGAGATGAGAAATTTCAAACATAAACTTACAGAAGAATTAGTTTGTTAGAAAATATTAATGTTCTCTTTTTAAAAAAGAGTATTTTCTTCATCATAAGACTGATAACATAACTTGCTCAAGCGTGGAAATGCGAAAACACATTTATTCATGTCCTACCCTTACACTCAAATTTTCTCAGAGCAAAAAATGTATTTGAATTCATGAGAAATTTTTTTATAGACCATAGTCTATGTATAGTTCCTGCCCCATGCATAGATCTTCCCTGGGTAGAAATCTATTAGTGTCTCATGTCTAGACGTTGTCACTGATCATTCTGAAGGACATCTAATTTGATTCATCTGATAATGAGAAACATGTATCTTACCTTCCCTGACACTAAATGGATACTTACATCTCTAATTCTTTTTTCTCTAAGGTAAAGCTGTTGCTTGAATTTTCTCTTTGACATCTTTCCTCAGAAAATGGCTCCTCATAGCCCTACCTCATATCCACTTTTCATGTTTTGCTGTTGTTGTTTGTTTGTTTTGAGACAGGGTCTTGTTATGTAGTCCAGGCTGGGCTTGAACTCACTATGTAGCCCAGGGTGGCCTCGAACTTGCACAAATCATCCTGCCTCAGCCTCTTGGGTGTGGGATTACAGTCATGCACCACCATGCCTGTCATGTCTGTTTTTATTTATGCTTTCATCTTGAGTTCATTCCTGCTTCCTTCTTTAGTTCCCAATTCATATTTTTTGAGAATAAATATCAAATTGGCTTACTTTTTTCTTGGATAAGCAATGGTTCTCATTCATAGTCACTTTTTAGTTATTTTGATGCTAGCTTTGGATCAGGATTCCCCTCTTAGCCCAACCAGCTGTTATCAGTGGAGAAGAATCTAATGCAGTGGTACAGAGTGTGCACAACAATTAGCCATATGATGGACTTGGGAAACTGTACCAAAGTACAACATCATTACCCTCCAATACAGAACAGAGGAAAAGTAAATTCTTTGTTACATCAATGTACTGATTTTTTGCCAGCTATCTGGTCCTTTGCCACTAATCACACAAAACCTTTTTAAAGTTATAGTATATGGAACTTTAATGTTTCTGTAGAGATATATCAGGGCATAAAATGCAAGAGAAACTACGAACAGAGCTAAGAGACAACCTACAATGTGGGAAAAAATTTACCAGCTGTTACTCAGACAAAGGTGTACAATCTAGAATATATAAAGAACTGAAAAAAATCAGACCCCTCCCCCAAAATATAAAGACCCGATTCAAAAATGGACAACTGAAATGAACAGACATTTCTCAGACAAAGAAGTAAAAGCAGCAAACCAATATATGAAAACATGTTCAACATCACTGGTCATTCGAGAGATGCAGATGCAAACAACACAGAGATTCCACCTCACTCCAGAAAGAATGGCTGCTATCAAGAAATCAACCTGTAGCAAATATTGGCAGGGCTGTGGGGAGAAAGGGACACTTCTCCATTGTTAGTGGGAGTGCAGACTGGTGTAACCACTGTGAAAATCAATATGGATATACCTCAAACAACTAGGCTTAGAGATCCCATTTGACCCAGCTATCCCTCTGCTGGGTATCTTTCCAAAAGAATTAAAAGAATCATACCACAGTGATAAATGCACACCGATGTTTATAGCAGCACAGTTTGTAATAGCTAAAACTTGGAAACAGTCCAAATTCCCATCAACTGGAGAATAGATAAAGAAGATATGGCTTTTCTATAAAATGGAGTATTACTCAGCCATAAAGAATTAGAAACTAGAGACATTTATAGCTAAATGGATGAACATTGAGGACATACTCTTAAGTGAAATAAAGAGGATATAATGTGTAAATACTGAATAGTTTCTCTGGTGTGAAAAACTAAAAGTGTAATAAGATTCAAATAAGGTGATTGATAATGTGAAATAGGAAGAAAAGGTCTCAAGGAGTTGGGGAAGTGTGAAAGGTAGGGGAAAGGAAAGAAGGGAAAAGAAAAAAATATGAGAAAAGGAAAAAAAGAAACAAAGTCTCTGTAAATATGGAAGGGTGGAGGGGGTAAAGGGAGGGCAGAGATATGGGAAAAAATAAGAACTAAGATACATCATGTAAAGTTACAAGATTCAAGGATGAATGTAACAGTATTTTATACCTAAAATGTACCAATAAACATTATTTTTAAAAAGGAAATATAGGGGTATAAGACACCCACTCACCTCCTACTTCAACAAAATTTTATTTACATTAATCAACTTAGATTTACTTTTAAATTTTTTGAGAAATATTTTCACTACATTAGAAATCTCCATGTGGGCTCAAGGCTGGGTCAGCCATGTGCACTCTGTGGTTTCCCTGGGTATAGCAAGGCAAGGCAGCAGTTATTCTTGGCCTGGGTGGGCAATGTAGTGAGATAAATATTCTGTTAGGTGGGGTGAACAACTCTTCCATCCTCAATTCAGGTGCTGGTACAAGAAATTTGAATTCAGCTGCCAGGACAAGAAATTTCAAGAATTTTGGAAGTCATACATCTGCTATGAGTTTATATGACAATTTGTGGGAAGATGAGATGCCTGGTTGCCCTGCACTAAAGCCTTCTATATAGCAAATAAGTTTAACAGTTGACAAATTGAGAAGTCACAAATATCAGGCCCAAATGAGTAGGCTTGCCCCACATCAGGCAACAAGGCCATTAAGTGCCTTTTAGGCTTTGTATTCACTGTAGGAGGAAAAATTTCATTGCACAGGTATTTATTGAGTATGAAAGAATATTCCTTGGGATTGACTCCATGCTGAATTTGTCTTGCTTGCATTTGCTGCTTTGACTGCCTCCAGAATGAACTGGATAATTTTGACAATTCGGCATATGAGCTAAATAGTCTTCTATTTGCACGTAAAATATAATTTCACTATATAGTAATGAGAGGTAAAATTCTAGTTAATTTAAAACTTTAACTTTTCATAAATTAAAATACTTTAAATAGCAAATAGAAGTTGCATGGTGAGATATTAATAGACAAGAGAAAAACATTTTAATACCATTAATGACATCTTTTTCTGCTTTTCAACTAATGGCCCCCACATTTCGTTTTCCACTGAACTATGAAATTTATTTGAGTGATCTTGACTAGTATGTGTTTTTATTATCCAAATATATTTTTGGCCTTTTTCCTGGGATGCAGTTAAAAGGGTTGCTTGGAAAAAGTTTGATCCCTTCGGGTATACTTTTAAGATTTCTGGTGGAATTGGAGCAGTGCTCAGTGTAATTATTCCCCACTGTTGCAACAAAATCATAGTATACACTATGTAATTTTTATGAATCATGAGATTTTCTCCTCTGATTGGTGGGAACAGGTCCTATTCCTAGCCTTTTATGCCTATAGGCATTCTTACCTCTAATCATTTCAAGAGGCTTCAAGTAGTTTTTTCACTCACATGCATAAGTCAATATTCTGCTCAATACTTGACAGGTCTCTCCATAGTTCTCAGGAAGTTATCTTTATAAAACTCCTTTCCTGTACTTTGTCCTGTGAACTCTAGGTACCTTAATTTCTGTGGGCATTAAGTTTTTTCTTCTCAATTAAATGATACCATAAGACTATCTAGATTCTTCTTTCTCCTTCTGCAGCCTAGGAATTCATCAAGGTAATAAACTTAGAAAATCATAACACTCAACTTATTTCCTGCCCCTTCAAGATTACTCATCTTTGTTTCATGGTATTCAATGACTTGAAAAAAATTTTAATACAGCCATATATTGGTTTTGGTTGTTTTAAATCAGAAGGTAACTATGGTTCCTATTATTCCAACTTGGGCAGAATTCGAAGTCACGTGGCCTCTTTAGTAGTCAAGTCCTGTCATCATGAAAAAATTTCTGCTAATGAACAATGAAATCCTGTTAACTTGAGGAAGGTACTTGAGAGTCTTGGTAGTAGAAACAAATGGATTATTACAATAGATATCTAATGACATGCATTCCTGAGTTTGCAGAACAAAGCATGAAGTTAAACCTGGAATGACAGAGAGCAGGCATAGTGGTACATATTCATAATCCCAGAACTTTGGCAGGATGACTCAGTAGTATTGCAAGTTCAAGCCCAGTCTGGGCAATTTAGCAACTAAAGTCCTCTCTGAAAAATAAAATAAAATTGAGCTGGGTATAGCTTAGTCATAAGGCCCTGTGTTAAATTTCCTATACACTCCCTCCCAAAAAATCTAGAAAAAATAATATTGTTGATTCTCTTGATTAAGTCCAAATAAATCAGTACTAAATATAATGAAATATGTTAAAAAAAACAAAGAAATGACATTATTCATTTTCTTGATTAAATCCAAATAAATGGGTGCTAAATATATGAAATATATTAAATATAATCTTTCAGTCTATGCCCACCCTCAAACTTCTCTGTCTTCATTTATATCTGTGACTCTTTCTCTTGCTCTTATATCCTGTCTTTCCCAGGGTACCTAAGGAAAATCAGGCTTATTGGGATTAAATTACCCATTTGAAAAGACCTTTAGAGCATACCCTACCTGCATTTTTAAAATAAATTAGCAACTGAAAAAAATTATTTAATATTATCTGAATGTAACTCTGCACATAATTGTTTTAATTTGCATAAGAATAAGGTGAAAGCCAAAACAATATCAGAATATAAAGCCAAGAATTTCTAAAAAATGTCCTTTAGTTGTGTTGCTCTTATAGTTTAGCTAAAGAATGTTTAAACTATGAAGCTATATAAATCAAAAGTACCACATCAAATCCACTTGGAAATCATGAATGGTCAAGAGGTAGAAAGGATCATTTATTCATACTCTCTCATTTGCTCTAAATTTTTATTCTTATGTATACATGACTGTAGATGTTAGTGAGTGAATGAATCTTTTCCTATAAAAATGGAATGCAAGAGCTGAGCCTTAGAAATTGCCATCAAAGTACTATATATTTGAATTCCTAAATGAACACTAATTGGGTATATCCTGCTGTCTTTAGTTGTATGCTGGTCACCTACGAAAATTTAGACTTAGAGATCAAGGACAGAAGGATAATTTTAATGATTGCTTCTGGAGTAAATCTTTATCTTATTAGCTGTGCCATTCTTTTCAGGTACAATGCATCAATTCTAAGAATGAGACAGAAAAAAAATTGGTTTGGCTATTTCAGTGGAAGCTTAGCTATAACATGTTTATTAGTGACAGTTTCTCTTTACTGAGAAAGAGAAGATCAACCTATGCTTCTGTCTAGGATCTATTTTTACTTCATCCTAGATACATCAAATGCTGGTATATATCTTAACAAATGCAGAGTAGCTTATTTAACAACACAAATATTTATCATCATTTGAATTTGAAGCAAACCTTAATTAAATTTCCATATTTACTGCTATCACTAGCATCACCACAACCACCTCCCCCTCTAATCATCATCATCATCATCATCATCATCATCGTCATCATCATCATCATCATCATCATCATCAGTCATAGATGCAGCAGCACCCTGACACTTTTTGGATGTACAAAAGAGACTTGAGCTATCATGTAGATCATCATCCTAACTTGGCCCAGGAAAATAAAGTTATTTGGAGCCTATGGAGTGGGACTGTTTAGTAATACGTAACTCTGTTTGAATTACTATTACTGAGATCCATATAAAGTAGTTAACTTGCTAACTTGTGACCTCCATTTTGGCCCAGTCTGGCTTATACAGGATTATTAAGTAACCATGCACTTTAAATGTCATATGTTTAACTCATTGTTCTTCAAGAAAATGGTACAGTGCTATTACTGGTACATTTATTTTTTATTTTTTTAAATTTGATTTTATTGTTAAATTTTGAGTATCCAATATAACAACATTCTTCACTGGAAATGTGCACCTTTACATAATCTCTCTTGGTTCTTATTTTTTTCCACTTCCCCCGCCCTTCCTTCAACTCCTCCATCCCTCCATATTTACAAAGACTTTGTTTCAATTTTTTCATTTTCTCACATTAATTCCATTCCCTTCTTTCCTTTCCCCTACCACTCCCACTTTCCCTTCCCTTTGCCCCTTTTCTTCCTATTTCATATTATCTATTATACCTTTTAGTCCTTATTTACACTTTCAGTTTCTCACACTAGAGAAACTATTTAGTATTTTACACGTGTGTCCTATTTATTTCATTTAAGAGTATCACCTCAATGTGCATCCATTTAGCTATAAATGTCTTTATTTTCTCATTTTTTATGGCTGAGTAGTACTCCATTTTATTAAAAAAACAGCATTTTCTTTATCCAGTCTCCAGTTGATGTGCATTTGGGCTGCTTCCAAGTTTTAGCAACTACAAATGGTGCTGCTATGAATGTGGGAATGTGGGTGCACATATACCACTGTGGTATGATTCTTTTAATTCTTTGGGGAAGATCCCCAGCAGGGAAATAGCCAAGTCAAATGGGACTTCCAGTCCTAGTTCTTTGAGGTATCT
>NW_004624851.1:7037832-7070129 GCF_000247695.1 Heterocephalus glaber | reverse complement strand
TTGCTTCCAGGAATGAATTTGGGAGTATTGCTTCCCTTTCAATTTCATTGAAGAGTTTAAACAGTAGTGTCAGTAGTTCCTCTCTAAATGTCTTGTAGAACTCAATGGTGAAGCCATGTGGACCCGGGCTTCCCTTACTTGGTAAGATTTTATTACATTTTCAATTTCATTGATTGATACTGGGTTGTTTACAATTTTTAATTCTTCTTCATTCAGATTTACTAATTCATACATATCTAAGAATCTGCCTATTTCTTCTGTGTTTTCCATTTTACTGGCCTATATTTTCTTGAAGTAGGTATTGATGATCCTCTGGATTTCTGCTGGGTCTGTTGTAATTTCACCCTTTTCATTCCTAATTGCAAGGATTTGGGCCTCTTCTTTCCTTTTCCTGATAAGTTTGGCTAAGGGTTTGTCAATTTTGTTTGTTCTTTCAAAGAAGCAACTCTTGGTTTCCTTGATTTTTTGTATTGTTCTCTTCATCTCCATTGCAATAATTTCTGCTCTGATCTTTACAATTTCCTCCCTTATATGATCTTTGGGTTTATTCTGGTGTTCTTCTTCTAGAAGCTTGAGGTTGGGCATCATGTTTTTTTTAATTGAGACCCTCTGTTTTCCTAATATGAGTATTCACTGCTATGAATTTCCCTCATAAAACTGATCTCATTGTGTCCAATAGAGTCCAATATGATGTGTTGTCATTGTCATTTAATTGTATGAAATGTCTGATTTCTTCTTATTTCTTCTGTGACCCATTGGTTATTCAGAAATGTGTTGTTCCATTTCCATGTGTTTATGAAATTCTTGCAGTTTCTTTTGCTATTGATCTCAAATTTCATTGCAGTATAGTCTGATAATGTACAGGGGATAATTTCAATTGCTTTGCACTTACTTAAATATGTTCTATGAGTGAGTATGTGGTGTATTTTGCATAACGACACAGGTGCAGCTGAAAAATATGTGTATTCTGATTTTGTGGGGTGGAACACTGTGTAAACATCTGTTAAGTTCATTGAGTTTGATTGATTTCTAGTATTTCCTTGCTTATTTTTTTTTCTGGTTGATCTATCTATTTGTAACAGTGTTGTACTGAGGTTCCCCAATACTAATGTATTAGTGCTTATTTGATTTTTCATGTCCGTTAGAATTTGTTTTATATAATTGGGTGCACTATTGTTTGGTGCATATGTATTAATGATTGTCATCTCTTCCTCTTGGATTGTTCCCTTTACAAGGATGTAGTGGCCTTCTTTGTCTCTCTTAATCAGTGTTGGTTTGAAGTCCACTTGCTCTGCAAAGAGGATAGCTACTCCTGCTTTTTTACAGGTTCCTGTTCCATGGAGTATTGTTTTCCACCCTTTAACTTTCAGTGTATGAGTTTCTTTTTGAATTAAGTGTGTTTCTTGTATGCAGCATATTGTTGGATCTTGCTTCTTGACCCATTCTGCCAGTCTATTTCTTTTGATTGGTGAACTGAGACCATTAACAATGATGGTTACAACTGATATGTATTGACTTACCACTGTCATGACTTTTTCTTTTTGTTGGATTCTCCCCTTTGCTTTTAATTTCTTGTCCTGCCCAATGGATTCATTCTGTTGGGCTTCCTGAGTTTGTGATCCTTGTTGTCTTTTCCTGGGATATTGTCTAAAATATTTTGGAGTCCAAGTTTGGTATTCATGAAGTTCCTAAGGTGCTCTGTCATGAAAGTATCTTATTTCTCCATCAATTTTGAAAGATAGTTTTGCAGAGTACATCAATCTGGGTTGGAGGCTGTTTTCCTTTAGTGCTTGAAATATGTCACTCCAAGCTTTTCTTGCCTTGAGGTTTTGTGTTGAGAAGTCTGGTGTGATTCTGATGGGCTTTCCTTTGTATGTGATTTGTTTCTTTCCTCAAACTGCTTGAAGAATTTTGTTTTTCTGTTGGGTTTCTGGAATCATAACAATTGTATGCCTATGTGTAGATTTTGTTTTTTTGATCAAGGCTAGTTGGAGTCCTATATACCTCACTTATCAGTATGTCAAGGCCTTTTCCCCTGCTTGGGAAGTTTTCTGCCATCACTTCTGTGAACAGTTTTTATTTTATGTTGTCTGCAACCTCACCTGTTTCTTTGTTGACTCTGATCCATCATATGTTATTGGTCTGTGCATCATCCAGCAGCTGCTGGATTGATTTCTCGTGGTCCCTTACAATTTTAAAGAAATTTTTCTTTTCCTGGTCACTATTTGCAATCCTATCTTCTATGTCTGAAATTCTGTCCTCACATTGGCTCATTCTGCTGTGTAGACTTTTGATGGTGTTTTTAATCTCCTGGAAATCGGTTTGCATCTGTTTTTTGGATGTCATTTGCTTTCTCTGTTGGAATTCCATCATGTTCCTCACTCAGTTCCTCTATTTTTTTTTTAATCTGTGTCCTCTCTCGATTTATTAATCATGTCTTGCACTATGGGCACAATCTCTGCTATTATCTGAGAAATTATTTCTGATTTCATTTTTTCTAGACCCTCTTTTGTTGCCAGTTCAGAGCATCCAGGTGGTTGACTATCAGAGTGTTCCATCTCATTTCCCTTTGGGTTTGCTGTAGGTGATCTAGAAGTCTCTTTCTGAGGCTTCTTTATGTGTCTTCTCATTTCAATGGGGGGGTGGGGGTGGGAGCAGTGAGGGGGCACCGGTGGCACCCTTGAGGCTCACCTCCTCCCAGCTGCGAGTGGTGCTATGGCATCTCCAAAGCCTACTTTCTGCAATGTGAGTGGTGGTATGGCCTACATTTATTTTTTTTAAATAGATACAAAACCTTGAAGTCCCACATGGTAGCATCTAATAAATGAGCTAAAAGTCTTATGTGTTTTTTAATTTGTATATATATATATATATATTTATTGGTTCATTTTAGGTATAAAATACATTTACATTTGTCATTGAGTGTTAGTACCAGAACATGATGTATCTTAGTTTTTATTTTTTCTCCCATTACCTGTGCACCCTTCACCCCCCCACCCTTCCCTATTTACACAGAGTTTGATTCCATTTTATTTTCTCATAATTTTTCCTTCCCCTTCTTCCCTTTCCCCTTCCCTTCCCACCATCCCCAAACCCTTGGACCTTTTCTTATTTCAAATTATCAATTATTCATTTTAATCATTTTCCTCCAGTCACTTGTATTTTAAATATCAATTTTTTCTGGAATTGTTTAAGTAACTGCAAAACTGAATATAAGCAAATTATATGCATTTTCATATATTTTATAATTTAGAAATTGATTATTTTATGCATAAATTTTCATTTCTTGTTTTATGTTCTTTTCTGGCACTGGCATAATATTTTTATTATTAAATTTGTCTTTTAATAGATGCATAAAAACTTTAAATTGTACATATTAATGTGGTAACATGTTTTGAAATATTTATATATTGTGTAATGTTTATATAAGATTAAATATATTTATCTCCTCACATTACTTCTTTATGCTGAAAACTTTCAAAATCGTTTCTTTTTGCTTTTTGAAGTGTAGAGTTCATTATTGTTAGCACATCAGAACTTCTTAATTCTATCCAGCTGTAACTTAGCACCCATTGATCCCTCTGGACATACTACTCATATTTGACTGTGTTGCCAGTTTCTGGTTAAGCACAATCCAGTGATATTAATGAATCAATATTTGATTTTGTTTAAGCCATAAAAGTAGGTAGAAATACTAGAATGACTGACTTTATTACACTTTCTTCTTATGGACATAGCTTAATAATTACTAGAATATATTTGTGTATGTATCTACATGGTGCTACTGAATTGAATAAATATCATTTGGAATTTAAGGATAATTCTAGCCTACCCACTATTATAACAAATTATCTGCTGGAATGAATATTTGTCGGCAGAACTGATGAGTCAGTTAATAATTTGAGGTCAGATTGGCATTAGCCATAGTAGGGCACCTAAACAGTTCTTTTTTTTTTTTTTATGACCTAAACAGTTCTTGGAATGGGTAGGCACTTTTAGAAGCCAAGAAGTCTATTTCCTTGAAAATTACATGATATCACAAAAAAAATTACATGATATACACTAAATATGTGCCTGAATTACTCATAGTCTGTTTCAAAAACTGAATAGATGAAAAATTTTAAGAGATTTTCATAGAAATACTGATTGAAATATTTGAGACAAATTATGATTTACTAAACATTGGCTATCTTAACCAATGCTGTCTCATGTCCCATATAAAGCTGAGACAATATACTCCTTGATTCTCCAAAAGATTTAGTGAACATTTATTTATGTTGTTAACCATGGTGTTAGATACTCTCAGCATAAATTATCACATTTTGAGCTGCTCATGTTTTGAACAAAATTGGCAAGATGAAAAGACAACCAAAAAAGCTGAGCTTAATAAATTGCATCTTCACTGAAACTCTGGCTATTAGGACAAAATATATTTTATTTATTTGGTCCAATTAAATTAACCATTGAAATGAACTGGTGATTGGAAAAGACACTCACAGAGATGGAGTAAGAAAATTTAATCTTCTCTAATGATATGTCCATGGAGTACAATATAGTTTTGTTGTACAAATCTTGTTAATTTAGTGGATACACTTATCTAATGAGATGATAAAGGATATTTGTCTTAAGTTAAAAGAATTTCACCTTCCCTTCTTTAATGACTAACATTCAATTCTATTTTATTTCCCCTTTTTAAAGAATCAGGTCATATAGAATAAAATATCAACAAATCTATAGTTGTCTACAGTTGCCCAAACATGGCATAGTTATTTTAATAATATCACTCTATTACCTCATCACATAAGGAATTTCAAATTGCTTTATCAGATTTTGATTATAAATCTATTCAAGTTACTTTTGCCTCTCCCTACCTTACCCCGGGTATCTCTTCACTAAAAATTTTTGTAAAAACTCTAATAGGGCTGGGGATTTAGCTCAGTTGCACCATGCCTGCCTCGCAAGTACAAGGTCCTGAGTTTTATCCCTATTACAAAAAACCCTGAAATTTCTGTCTTCTACAGAAATCTGACAATGTTAAAAAAATTTTTCCTTTCTTAAGATATAAAAAACCTGCAAGTAACATGTAATATTGTGCATTAAAATAGTTTGTATAAAAAGAAAAGGTAAAGGACAGGGGGAAAGGTAAGTTTGGGAACTCTTGGATTCAAGAATTTAATTCATAAGGGGCTGGGGATTTAGCTCAGTGGTTCTGGCGCCTGGCTTGCAAGCACAAGGTCCTGAGTTTGATCCCCGGTACCCCCCCAAAAAAAGAATTTAATTCATCAAATAACATGTAATAATCTTATTATCATTAATTTAAGTACATCACCTCACTTTGATGTGACAATGTGAAAGCTTTCTGAGACTGATTCTCTAGGATAATGACTTTTAGTCTTTTTTGTCTCCTTCCTTTTATTTCCCTTCCTCTCTTTGCTTGCTTCTTTTCTTGTTTTCTTCTTTCTTTCCTTTCTTTCTCTCTTTCCATTTCTTCCTTTCTTTTCCTTCTGTCTCCCTCTCTCCTTTCTTCCTTCTCCTTCATCAATTCAGACCATTAAATATTATGATTTGCTCTACTATTTAATATGGCTATCAGATTTTATCTTATTTTTGATATACTCTAATATATAAAATTGAAATCATTTTAAACACCAGCTTCCTTTATTTTTGTGATACTGTAATGAGTTTATAGAAGGATTAAATTAAATATAATAGGGAATAAGGAATTACTCAGACCTATATGTATTTATCTTCTTGGCAGCCAACTTTATTTTTATTTATTTATTTTTATTTTTTATTAAGTTTATTGCTACTGTTTAGAAATACATAATGATCACATTCATCATATGGAATTTGTATCTATATATGGTATATCTTGATTCCTCTTTTTTCCATTTCCTTCCCCTCCCTCTGCCTTTCTTCCTCTCCTTATCTACAAACCTTTGTTTCCATTTTATCCTTCTTTTCTCATATTTTTCTTTTCCCTTCCTTCCTTTTTCCCTCTTCTATCCCTAGTTCCTCATTCCTTTGGAACAGTTTCTTCCTATTTCTCAATATTTATTATACAATTTGGTCCTTACTTACACTTTCAGTTTCTCATGTCAGAGATTCAATGCAATATTTATACATCTGTGTCTAATTTATTTCACTTAAGAGTATGGTCTCAATATTTATTCATTTACTTAGAAATGTCTCAAATGTATCATTCTTTATGACTGAGTAGTACTCCGTTGTATAAAAGAACTACATGTTTTTTATCCATTAATCAACTGATGGGCATTTAGTCTGTTTCTAAGATTTAACTATTGCAAACTGTGCTTCTCTAAACATGGGTGCACACATATAACTGTAGTATGATGCTTTCAACTCTCTCAGGAAGAGACCCAGAATAGGAATAGTTGGGTCAAATGGGACCCCAATTCTTGTTTTTTGAGGTATCTCCACACTGATTTCCACAGTGTTGCACCAGTCTACACTCCCACCAACAGTGGAGAATAGTTCCTTTTTCCCCATAGCCACTGCAGCATTTGTTATTGATTGATTACTTTATTTTCTTTTTTTTTGCTTAAATTCTTTTATTGGCACATTTTAGGTATACAATACGTTTACATTTATCATTGGATGCTTGTACCTGTACATGATGTATCTTGGTTCTTATTTTTTCCCCATTCCCTGTTCTCCCTTCACCCACTCCACCCATCCCTATTTACAAATACTTTGTTTCCATTTTTTCCTTTTCTCATAATTTTTTCTTTCCCTTCTTTCCTTTCCCCTACCCCTCCCACTTCCCCTCCCTTTTGAACCTTTTCTTCCTATTTCAACTTATCAATTATTCATTTTAATCATTTTAATCCTTATTACTCAGCCATAAAGAATGAGAAACTGGAGACATAGCTAAATGGATGCATATGGAGGCTATACTCTTAAGTGAAATAAATGGTGCACACATGTTTAAATACCGAATAGTTTCTCTAGTGTGAGAAAGTGAAAGTGTAAATAAGGATTAAGATGATTAAAATGAATAATTGATTTCTTGATTATAGCCATTCTTTCTGTAGAGAGATGGAATCTCAGCATTGTTTTAATTTGCTTCTCTTGAATGAGTACTGATGTTGAACATTTTATATATATATATATATTTATTTGCCATTTGTACTTCTTCATCTGGGCAGCAAACACTAAAAAGAAGAGAGAACTTGTATAGAAAACATTAGAACTTAATATTCAACTATGTCACCATTATGACTTAAAACAAAAAATTTATTGAAGTATAAAAAATCAAATATACTATACCAAACTTTTAATTAAAATTTTAATAGTGCCTAAAGGGTGTGCAAAGATGAGTACATTTCATAAACTCAAAAAGAAATATAAAAACCAATATAATTAATGATTAAAATTACAGTTGATCAACTCATGTTAATCTACTATGTTTTTATCTCTTCTAGCTGATTAAAGCAGAGGGTTAGAAACTGCCTCTCTGGAAGTCACATGATTTCCCCTAACAAGATATAAAAACTTTTGTCTTCATGACATCCTTCCATATATTATTCACCTGAGAAAATGTAAAAATGTGTAAAAAGAGTCATAGTTCATAGTGTGACACTGTTGAGACCAGCTTGGCACCTAGCTGCTGAACAGAGAACAGTCAGAACTCTATAGCATGCAGGACATAAGTGAGACCCTAGCTAAGAGGACTCAAAAATATCAGGACAAGAAGTGAAAGTTTTTCTATGGCTAAGTAAGCCCCAATGCTATAAAGGAAGAAATATGTAATGCTACCTTAGTAGCAGGGTGGAAAATTATAAAATCTAAGTGTCCTCATAAGTTTGGATACAGCCTTTTAGCTATAGTGAGCAGTTTTTATGACAACACTCTCATTATCTCTCCCTTACTGGACTATTTCAAGGATTCATCATCTGTGTGGCTAAAAGCATAGTTCAGGCACAATTAGTGGAGGAGGGAATGAGGAGGATTAAAAAGGTCTTGCTGCTTAAGGGAGTAAAAAGCAGGTTGTCCTGAGCTCATCATCTAGTCCTGTACATTTATTAAGGGAAAAACCATTTATCTTTCTACACATAAATGGAACAGATACAGTATCTCTCCCTTGGGCACTGTGAGCCACTGGGGAAAGCAAGATTAGGCCTAGAGAACTGATGCAACCCAGTGTGTTGTGTTACTTCATGGAGCAATAAGTTAGCAACACAGTTTGATTCCAAATATTTTTAATATGGTTTGTCATACATGCACAGAGGAAAACTAGATTGCAAAACAAATTTCCACTACCATTTATTTATTGTTTGAACTATAAGCATTGTGTCAGGATTTTCACGAATGGGTAATTGAAACAATAAAGAACATGGCTGAAAACGTGCTTCTCAGAAGGTACTTGTGAAAAAAACAATGAACCAATAAACCACAGGGATAAAGAAAAACATTTATTATAAAGAAATCTATTAGTTTTATTCAAGTACCAATTAGGCTGTAGCTTTCTGCTACTTTGGCGGTCACTATCATTTTGTGTCTGAAGGATAGCTGTGCCCTGAGATGCATGTCCAGAATATATTGCTCAACTTAGCCTGTAGTGAATGGAACATACTAATTTGTCCTTCTATGCTTTTACTTTAAGGCTTAATATGCTGATTTTTCAACTGACTGTTAGATTAACTCATATACATGATATTAACAATAAGTATTGTGGATTTATTAATACATTGTTAAAAATAATGAAACTTTCAGATGTTTTCTAATGAATTCTGATGAAGTGAAATGCTTAAAAATGTTCATTTTACACACACTTTCCTCTTTTAACAAAGTAAAACTCAGCTCAAGGAGCCAAAATCTCCAACAAAAATCTGGAAATCTTCTGTAAACTAATACTCTTATCCCCATATATTGAGTCACTATGCAAAAAATATGAATTGTAGATTTTTACTTTTGTTTGGAGTTTAGAATAGTAAGGACAGTTTTTCTGTTAATTTAAAAAATCCTTCATCTTCTACTTTCCTGCTATTTTTCTCTTTGGTGACATGTATATATTTAGATTATATTTTTTAATGTAACTTGCTAATGTTGAGAACACACAGTTGCTGTGTTTTAGCATTGGTATGATACTACACATGTGACATGTTGTTCATAAAAATCATGCTCACAATTGTTGCACTTAAATTAATAAGAAGAAAAGAAAAATACAGGGAAAAGTTCATTGTTGTTCTTTAAAATATTGATTATATTTTGTTAGGTCGCCATATTAACCACATTCGTGTATTTAAATTCCATTTGATTGTGATTGTATAAATGTGCTTGTAAGCATTTTTTTTAAATGAAAAGGATTTTATGATGGATATATTGATGTGCTTATATGTTACACTTCATCATTCCTCTGTAAGTGAAGATACTCTGGGCATTCCCATCTCTTCATAATATTTTATTATGTACATTCTCATCATTATTTCAGACTTTTCATAAACATAGTATTGTCTGCAGCTTATTTATCATTGAATTGATGGAAAAATGAACCATGAAAGGCCCCTTGGCATACTGCTAACAAAAACAAAGAGAACTCAAAGTTTAGTAATGGTCAGGCAAGGTAGTAACTTTTATTTTTCACTTCAGAACAAATTTTCCTTTTTGGTTGCTGAGACAATTTAGCTAGCTTTGAAATCAGCTTTGTCTAGGGTAAATGCAGACTTACTAGCTGTATAAACATGTAGTACTCTCTCATTTTCTCACTGTAAGTGAAATAACAATACTTACTTCAGAGGGTTATTATGTAGGATGGGAAAATATGATTGCCTGGCACAAGTGGATATTGCTTCTCAGTCTACTCTTTATTTTTTGGCAGCACTTTACATTTCAAACATTTGCATTTTTCAAACATTTTTATTAATATTGCTTAGTTGAACTTTTCAACAATCCAACCAATTATGTAAGCCAAAATTTTACTGTTACAGATTTGGAAACTAAGGCTGATATTCCCAGTAACCAGACAAACTGTCAGGAATTCTGATGACCTTCTCCAAGACTAGTACATACTATCAGTATTCTATTAGGTTTTGTGGGAGAAATCTGTCTAGTGTATTTTTTCAAATATATAGGGAAATGCATTTATACCTACAGATGAACACCAGTGTATATTATTTAGACACCTGTTTTACACAGCAATTTCTTAAGCTGAAAATAATATTACATGTAAATTCCTTGTACAATGCTCCAATTACTTTATCTTACTGGAAATATTATATATAAAACATCTCTATTATAAAAGTAATTTTCTATTGGGAAATACAAACCAAAGTAAATCAAAATTTTGAAGAAATGCTCCTTCTGAGAAAACTCAAAGTGGTGGAACATCAATATATAAAGGTAATGGTTAAATACACAAAACACCCGAACTTAACTGTTTCCCTTAGTGTAGCATGAAAAAAATCTGTGAATACTAAAAACAATCTTAACTCCCTGGAACTCTTAAAATCCAGACCAATTCTTGAGGCTGCCAATGCAGAATAAGTTGCTAACAGCCTTAATATCCTCAATGCCAGCTATTGCTGGTCCCTGGATAATCGCTCGGATTTGATGACACCTGTCTCCCCCAAGTGTCCTTGAGGTTATCACTAGCTTTCTACATTACAGATTGTCCCTTTCAGGTAATGGTGTCTATGGGGACAGGTAAGAATATACTACAATGAAAACTCACTGCATGGAATTTCTCTACCACCAAGAAGAGGCTGCAATAGAGATAACTGTTAAGAATGAGGCAGCATGTTTTGGTGCATGTAAGGAAATATGGTAGAGAAAACTGCATTGTACTAAAACCAGTGGCGTAGTGCATAACTCAATGAAAATATTTGTCTTTACATACAATTTTATTCAAATGTAAAGCAGTAATTTAAAAATGGCTGATGTAGTCTTAACTTTACTTAACTCCTCATAGCAATTCTGCTGTTTCTGATCCAGAAGAAAGCTTAGCTTCTCAATCTCCTCTGACTTCAGTAACTAAACGCTCAAATGAATGAAGACATACACACACTGGATTATGATTTATTTGTACCCATGTGATAATGTTTATTCCAATCTGCCTTGAATCAGTCATGATGCAGATATCAGCTCCTCTTGCTAGGTGATGAGCTCCTACAAGTACCAGAAAAATGATTTTTTCCTTCTGAGTCTAGCAGAGTGTTTATGTGCATCACAGATAATGAAATCTATAGACCTAAACAATGTGATCACGAGAAAATGGAAAATCAAGGATGGAGTTGCCATGTTATAATCATTTATTTTCTTTTGACAGCCATTGATTTGTGTTATCTCATTTTCAAGAAGAAAAGTTGTGATGTAATTTAAATTTGTCCTAAGGTTTTCTAGGCCTATAAAGGTAGAAGAAAGGACTCAGTAGCAAACTGTAAATTTATTTAGAAACTTGTGGGTTTGGCAAAAGGGACAATGCATTATTCATTTTCACTTGTATGCTTTGAATTCCCATAGTAGTCCAGAAATTTAACTGTTAAAATTCTCATTTTAAAACAAGAAACAAGAAGGTCAAAAATATTAGACATTTGACCCATGTCATTGTAAGTAAACTGTGCTGTCACCAGTCAAATTCATGTGTCTAATCACAAAGCCAGTTATTGTTTCAGTATAAGACAAATGCTTATTCCTCCTTCTTTGTAACCATTATTTTAAAGGAACAAATTCTAGAAAAAATCATTATATACAAGCAATAGCAGAAGTGTCAAAAATAATATATTCATTTACTTCAGAAATAAAATTGGAAGCATTACCTTAAAGACTAGAAACATTGAAGAAGTAGAAACTGGATGCAAAATAGATGTGTTAATACATACCTAGATTTCTATATGTTAGATAACCTAAGCATAGAGAAAGGCTAGAGCTTAGAAATTCATACTGTAATATCACAGATAGTTAATTCAGGTACAAATATTACAGGCAGTCAGATAGGGCTGGGCCCTAGACAGAGCCAGTGCAAAAGATGAAAACACATTACAACCATGGGGTGAGATGCATTTGTTGGAGACCAGGCTGCAAGATAAGGAAAAAATGACAAGGCCTGCATACTTTCCCAGAGGACAACACAGCGGTAACACCTGGCCTAATGAAGTCTAGACATACATCAGTCACCCTTGTGGATGACCCAGACATCTGGATCCATCATTTCCTAGAAAACGTCTTTGTTCTATCCATCCACACTCGTTTCACAACTTATTCCTACATTAGATCAGTATTACCTAAATGATTATACTTGTAACCTTATTGGTTGTTCATAGTTTTAAACCACATTGTATCCACGTGATTTTTTTCTCTATAAAACTTCCCCTGAAAAGCGGGGTCCTTGGCTACCCATTTGGGACAATTCCTGCCTCTGAGAAGCTATCCTTTCAATAAACATTTCCTATTCTTAACCTCTGTTGTCCCTAGAATCCATTCTTTGATTTTAGACAACACAAACAGCATGTCAAACATCTAATGGGTTGGGAATTATAATACTTCCCTTACATCACTTGGAGGTCCTATCTCATCTCCTATATTATCCTTGTATCCATATCAGTAGAAACTAGGAAATTAGCCTTCTGTATGAAACTCAGCAGCTATTCCCCAAGAAAGAATTCATAAGGTGTGGGCCTAGGGAATCAGGAACAGCCTCAGGCTAAATGAACACTAGCAGTAAATCTAGTGCACACAAAGCAATTGTCATGAATTTTAACATGTTTATCTTGTAAATTATTTTTAAATTTGGTATTAGTTTTTATGTTTAAGGTTATTTAATATACTTTGCACATATGCTTTAAATGATTTGCTAATTCTGAAGGAAAATTTTGCTATGCAAGAGTGCCTGTTCTGAAGGAACACATCTACCATTTCATACGTCAATATTTTTTAAAGTGATCTTATGTTTCATAGTCAACAAGGAAGGAAGATATAACATCGGCATTCTTAAGAAACTTACAATTTCTGTCATATGTGAGAATTTCTTATATACTACCAGTGATGTGGGAAATTTTTGTTATACTCATCACAGAGCAGGAAGGAGTGACCCACAACTGATTTAGAAACTCATTTATGCAATGAAGAAGTAGAAGCATCATAAATTTACTGAAGTTTCCAAAATAAATGTCCACAGAGTTAACCATGTTTGATATGATATTATTCCATGTAACAACATTAGGAGAAGTGCTCTCTTCTAATTCCAAATCTTTTCAGAATTTTGTGAAATCCTAAATGTGTTAATATTTTGTTCTTTTAATTATTTTCTCATTCATGATGCCAGTCTTAGAAAAAGCTAATGAGTAGAAAAATATCATCAGAAGAGAAACAGTCTAATTACCAAGCTGGCTAGGCAAGCACTTTATCTATACATATATTACCAATACCTACTAGAAAAAACAGCACATATAGTTAACTGTAGGACAAATTCAAATGCTGCTTTATTTAGAGTGAAGTCTCATTTACCTCAGCTAGTATGCTTATTTACTTGTTAGCTGTTTTAATTATCAGTAAAAGACTCAGTTTTAAGAACAAAGAGAAGAATCTTGCTCATAGTTAGTTGCCTCTTCTAGCTCCATTATCGTGAAGAGTCCAAAAAATACTACAATGATGACTTTTTTGATACCGGGGATAGAACTTGGGACCTTGTGCTTATGAGGCAGGAGGCAGCACCACTGAGCTAAATCCCTGGCCCTACAATGATGATTTTAGGGACATGATAGGAATGATACCAAGAAACAACAAAGAGAATTATATCAAAATATTAAGCTGCATAGTAACAAAACACTGACAGTGTAAAGAGACAACCTGCAGAATGAAAATAAATTATCAACTACACCTTGGTACTAATATCTAGAATATATTAGGAACGCAAAGAAATTACACCCTCCAAAATGAAAGATCCAATTAAAAAATGGCCAACTGAAATGAACAGACACTCCTCAGAAGAAAATCATGACTGTCTTCCTCCTCTTTGTGTCTACCATTTCCTCTTAAAATTACTGCATAACAGGTCATCATGGGGGGAAGTATCTGTGCCTAATGTATTGATTGCCCTCTAGTGGATGGAGTGTAAAGATTCTTGTTAATATATAATGAACATAAGAACTAATTTTGAAACAATCAAAATAGTCTTCATATTTTTCTTGAAGATATGTGGCAGTTTTGTCTTTGTGCTTTTAGAACATATCTTTAAAACAAACTCCTCTCACACCAAACTTCCAGCATTGATTTATTTTTCTATATTACGAAAATACAAGTCATTTTTTAAAGTCTACTCTACACAATGTATGGTGACAAAACCCATGAGGGATAAAAAGAAATGTAATGCATAGTCTCTATCTTTACAGTATTCACATTTATCTCAAATGTTATATGTGCACGTGAGGGGGAAAAAACAGTAGAGACTATCTTTAACTGCCATTGAGTGCTAACTATAGTATTTCTTTCAGATGAGGATAGCTATTGAGTTTCAGAAGGAAAAGATAATCTATTTCTTCACTGTCAGATCTTAACAGAAATCTCTTGATAGATGTGAGTAGAGCATAAATGAGGTCATGGTTTGAGGAAGCCACAAAACTTAAGTCTTTCAGAGCTCTGAACAAAATTGCTCTTTCAACTTTAAAAACTTCTTTTAATATAAGAAGATTATTGATTTACTTCCTCTTGGGGTAATCGTAACTCTGAGGGATACCATAGGTACATTGTAATTCAGAATATTTAATATAAAAAGTATTTGAGTAAGAATTTTTAATATATTTAATACTGGCTAAATAAGTTTTGACATGAGTCAAGATAGATGTGGAAGAGGGATTACATGCATCTCTGGAAAATGAAATAAGATTGGATATGAATGAAATAAGAATGTGGATAAAGTTATTAAATATTTTCCTGCAGAAAACTTTCAAATGTTTTTAATTAATATGTGTTTGGAATACAAAAATTTATATTCTTTTTCAGAAATTGATGCGTATATACATATGATATCTTGATGACTTACTCCTCTTTCTCCCTTTCTGCCCTTACCTCTTCCTGCTCTCCCAGACACCTTTCCTGTCTCAGTAGAGTCTATCTCCTTGTTTTATAGCATCTCTCTTTTATTTGACCTTTGAAGTTATTTTTATTTTTTGTTTCACATTAGAGAAAACATGGGATATATAATATTCTGCGTCTAATTTATTTCACTTAGTTTTATGGTCTCAAGATCCATTTGTTTTTCAAGGAATGATGCAAATATATACTTCTTTATGTCTTAGTAGCACTCTATTGTGTATATTTACCATATTTTCTTTATCCATCCCTCTATTGATGGGAATATAGATATAGCTATTGTGAATTATGGTGCTATAAACATGGGTATGCATGTATCACTGTAATATCATGACTTTATATCTTTTGGGAAGATACTCAGAAGAGGTATAGCTGAGTCAAATAAAATTTTTAGTTTTAGCTTGAAAAAAATATCCATACTCATTTCCATAGTAATTGAACAAGTTTGTATTTCTACCAACAATTGACATTTGTACCCAAAAATGGTTCATTTTTTCCTAGAGTCTTGTAAATATTCATGTTTCTTAACCCCTTAATAATAGCCATTTTTACTAGAGTAAAATGAAATTCCATTGGTGGTTTTATTTTCCTTTCCTTAATGGTGAAAGACACTGACCATTTTTCCATGTACTTATTCGCCATTTCTACTTCTTTCCAAGAAGTAGCTGATAATAATTTATTCCCATTCTGTAGGTTGTCTCTTCATCCTGTTGGTTATTTCCTTTGCTGTGAAGAAACTTATTGATTTGATATAGTAATATTTGTTGATTCCTTTATTATGCATTGTGCAATTGGAGTTATGTTCAGAAAGGCTTTGCCTATGCCTTTTTTCTTTAAGAGTTTTACTTATTTTTTGTTTGCTCATAGAAGTTTAGTTTTTTTATTAATTTTTGGTACAATTTAAATATACATAATGATCACATTCATCATAGGGGTTTTGTACCTATAGATAATATATCTTTTTTCTTCTTTTTTCTCCAATCCCCCCTCCCTTCTAGCACTCTTTTCCTCCTTATTTACAAAAGGTTTTTTATTTTTCCTTCTATTATTTTTGTTTCCTTCCTTCCTTTCCCCTTCCCCTATCCCTTGTTCCCCTTCATGTTTGAACAAATTCTTCTTATTTTCCAGTATCTATTATATATGTTGATCCTTAATTACCCTTTCAGTTTCTCACACCAGAGAAACAATGTTATATTTAAACACGTGTGTCTAATTTATTTCACTTACAAATATGGTCTCAAGCTTCATCCATTTTGATAGAAATGTCTCCAATGCATCCTTCTTTGTGGCAGAATAGTATTCCATAAAAAGAAAAACACATAGGAAAAAATGGTAGAGCAGTGAGTGCCAGTGGCACAGCTTCTCCAAGATAAAGTGCCATAAGTCTGGCAATCAATAGCCCAGAGACCAAAGGAAGTATGTAGAGGGCACATGAGAACAACAAGAAAACTGACAGAGGAGAAGAAAATAGGAACCATTGCTACAGAATAAATAGCTCACTGCCACAGACTGGAGAAAACACAGAGCACCAGAACAGCTATGTACACAACCTGGTGGGGAAGTAGCAAAAATAACTTTGCTGCTTACTAAGAAACAGAGACCAGAGTAGGATTGAGAGAGTCTTGTACAGTCAGAGGCAGCTGTGAGAGCAACAAACAATGTTCCTTGAGTGGCTCCCCAATGATAACAGTTGGTGAGTGAAGTTGAATGCCTCATGGGGATCAGTGGGTGGGCAGGATTGCTATTTTGTTTAGAGAATCTTGGTGCTTGAACTCCAACAGCAAAACAGCACTGGGGTCGCTTCACTGCCCAGAGAGAAAGGAGACATAGGCCATCCAGTCACAATACACTGCCAGCAGTTGGACAGCAGACTGGTAGAAGTTCTGTTGAGAAGTAGGGTATAGGATCACCCAAACTTCACTCCCAGGACCACCCAGGGCCACTAAGACTGGCCCTGGCTACAAAGGAATGTATATGTTCCCCTATTCTGTGACTGGAGACACAGGCAGGCAAGTGGCCTTGGCTAGCTGTGGGAAGGGGACACTCCCCTCCACTGCCCAGTGACTGTGGACATAAACAAGAAAATGACCCTAGCCAGTGATTGGACAAGGGCACCCACCCACCTTTCTCCACAATCTATAGCCACAATATGGAATAATCAGCAGAAACAGCTCCTGCGGTAGATCTTACTGCAGACTTGGTGGGCTTGCACAGAGCATTTATTGGCTCTTTCTCAGACACTAAAACATAATTGTACGTACCAGAGGAACTTTATTATTTTTATTATTTTTCTTCTTCCTTGTTTCCTTGATTCATTATCCTTTTTAAATCAGGGTTGTTGTTGTTGTTGTTGTTTAGGTGTTATACCTTTATTCTTGATCTATTTGTCTTCTTTGTTTCTTTCCTCAGCTATCTCTTTTGATTTTATGACATTTTCATGTGCGTGAACAATGTCTCTTGTCTTTTTGGTTCACTTCAATATTCTTTTACTTCCTTCTTTATTCCTTCTCTCCTGCTCACTTCTCCAACTTCCCAAAGATTGGATGTTCATCCTTTATACTACAGCCTTGTATCTACTATATTTCTCTTCATTTATCTGACTGTTTTGTCTCTTATCCTTCTTAAATTTCTCTCCCACAGAGTAATACCACTGTACTAAAGGGAAACTCAGTGCATACAAGTTCCTGGTTTATGTTGGAATTTGTTATACAACAGTAGAGATTGCTCATGTAGTTAAAAATACCAAATGAATAGGGACCAGTTTGTCACTTGCTAGACTGTGTTAGATGCTGTTGATAATATTAATTATACTACTTTAGTCAGGATATTATACCTGTTGGATTCAGTTGTTCTCTCTTGTATGACAACACTGTGATTGTCTAGTATCACAAACATCACCATAGTCCAATAACAAAAGACTCGGTGCTGAGTTAAATAGATACCAACCTCTCATCCTCAATAGATTGGGAAGGTAGGATCTTGGGATAGACACAAATACCAAAAGTCACTTGTACCTAGAAGACATTTCTGAGGATAAGGCGTTTCCTAGAGAAGCCTTGATATTGGTGATAAAGCTATATACCATAAGAAATCTACAAGCCAAAACTCAGAAAACAAAATAAAATGAAAAAATAGAAAATGACAAGACACGTAGAAGCAAACTTCAACCCCAGATGTCCAGCCCACCCAGGACAAGTATCGGGGACAATGAGATACAGGAAATTGGAAGCCATTTACCAGAACTATCTGAAATAATTGCAGCAAAAATAAATAAATAGATAGAAAAGGCTATAGAGAAATATTCTTTCAGTTGAAAAAAGAAATGATAATCAAAATGAAGGACATGCTCAATGAATCTTGAGTAGACACAGATAAAAAATATAGAGGATCCTAGGAAAATGATGCAAACCATTTGTAGCAACATAGGAAAAAATGGAATGCATGAAACTGATTCAAACATATCCAGGAGATTAAAAACTCCATTGAAAGTATACATAATTGTTTGAACCAAGGTGAGGCCAGAATTTCAGATCTAGAAGATAGGATTGCTGGTACTGACCATGAAAAGAAAGGTATCTTAAAAATACCAAGGAAACATGAAAAATTCAATCCAACATTTGCAAGAAGATGCAAGAAGAACAATAAGAGATTTATTCAAGTCAATAAAAAAGTAAAGATGGAGCAAATGCCATAAAAAATCTGTTAGAGATATAATGGTAGAAAACTTCCCAAACATGAAAAAAAGAATGTGACATACAAATGAGTGAGGCATACAGAACTCCAAATATCCATGACCAAAATAAATACACCAAACCATGTAATAATTAAGATTCCAGAAATTCAGCACAACAGAATATACAAAGCTGTTAAAGAAACAAGTCGTCTATAAAGGAAACCCCTTGGAATCACAACAGACTTCTCAATAGAAACCTTTAAGATAAGGAGAGCTTAGAGTGAAATATTTCAATCCCTAAAAGAAAACGAACTCCAACCTAGATTGATGTACTTCACAAGACTATCTTTCAAAGTCAATGGAGAAATGAGATACTTCCATGGAAAAAAACAACTGAAGAAATTCACAAGCAGCAAACCAGCTCTACAAAGTCTTATAAAATGCATTTTAGAAAGAAATAATGAAAACCAAGACTCTAGGAACAACAATAGAAAGAAACCAACAGGCAAAGCAAGCAATTAAACAGAGGGGGAAGACAGAGAACCAACAATTTGAAAATAATATGACAATGATAAGCCAGTACATAGTTATCAGTTATAACCATCAATGTAAATGGTCTCAATTCACCAATCAAAAGACACAGATTGCCAGAATGGAGCAAGAAAGAAGATTCAACAACATGGTGCATACAGGAAACACATTTAACTCAAGAAGAAATTCATAGTCTGAATGGCAAAGGAAGGAAAACAACATTCCATGCAACAAGAACCCAGAAAAAAAAAGGATAACTACTCTATTTTCAGACAATGTGAACTTCAAGCCAAGACTGATGAAAAGAGACAAAGAAGGTCACTATATACTTGTTAAGTGAAAACTACAAGAAAAAAAGATGACAATTACGAAGACATATGCACCAAATATCAGGGCACCCAACTGTATAAAACAAATATCAACAGACATGGGAAATCTAATAAATACTAACAGAATTGTAATGCGGGACCTTAATACTCCACTGCTCAAAATAGACAGATCCAACTAGACAAAAAATCAACATAGAAATAGCAGAACTGAATCAAACTTTGAACAAATGGACTTAGTAGATGTCTACAGAGTGTTCCATCCCAAAACATCAGAAAAGATATTCTTCTCAGCTGCACATGAGATGTTCTCCAAAATAGACCACACACTAGCCCATAGAACTTGCTTAGGTAAATGCAAAGGAATTAAAATTACCCCATATATATTATCTGACCGTAGTGCAATGAAAATGGAAATCAGTCACAAAAGGAACAAAAAAATCCATAACCACATGGAAATAGAATAATACCCTCCTGAATAACCAATGGGTCATAGATGAAATTAAGGAAGAAATTAAAGAGTATCTACAATTAAATGTTAATGTTGTCACAACATAGTGCAACTCATGGGACACAATGAAAACAGCCGTAGGAGAGAAATAGCAGTGAATTCTCACATCAGGAAAACATAACGAGCAAAAATAAACAACCTAATGTTGAACCTCAAGCTTCTAGAAAAGAACATGTCAAACCCAAAGCTAATGTGTGGGAGGAAATGATAAGATCAGAGCAGAAATTAATGCAGTTGAGACTAAGAAAACAAAATGAAGAATCAATGAATCAAAGAGTTGGTTCTTTGAAAGGGTGAATAAATTGATAGCCAACTTTATCAAAACAGGAAAGAAAAGACAAATTCATGCAATTAGGAATGAAATGGGTGAAATCACAATGGATCCTGGGGAAATCCAGAAGACCTCAATACCTACTTTGAGAACCTGTACTCTCAAAAGATGAAAAACACAGAAGAAATTGACAGATTCATATATAATATATATATGAATATATATATTCCAAAGCTAAATCAAGAAGATCTAAAAATTCTAAATAACCCAATATCAGTCAATGTAATTCAAGATATAATTAAAATCTTACCAACAAAGAAAGGCCCAAATCCTAATGGATTCAGTGCTGAATTCTACAAGAAATTTAGAAAAGATATACTCCTCAATGTCTTTAATGAAATTTTTCCTTTTTTGGTACCAGAGATTGAACTCAGGACCTCACACTTGCCAGCCAAGCACCGTGCCACTGAGTTACATCTCCATCCCTCTTTAATGAAATTGAAAAAGAAGTAATAATCCTAAAGTGATTTCTGGAAGCAAGTATTACCCTGATACCAAAACCAGATAAGTGTGCAACCAGTAAAGAGAACTACAGACCAAGCTCTCTAATGAATGTAAATGCAAAAATCCTCAGTAAGATACTGGAAAACAGAATGCAGCAAATCAAGAAGATTATACAACATGATCAAATAAGATTCATCCAAGGGAGGTAGAGATGTTTCAATATACGCAAATCAATAAATGTAACGCACTATATTGATAGAGACAAAGACAAAAATCATATGATCTCTCAATAGATGCAGAAAAAACATTTTACAATATCCTACACCCATTTGGGGTAAAAAAAAATCCTATAGAAAATTGAAATGAGTGGTTTTTATCTCAATCTGATAAAAAACATCTATGACCAACCAACAGCGAACATAAATTATACTGATGGTCAAAAAACTGAAAACTTTTACTCTAAAATCAGGAACAAGACAAGGATGCCCACTATCACCACTCCTGTTCAATATAGTTCTGGAAACATTAGCCACAGCAATTAGAAACGAGAAAGAAACAAAAAGAATAAAGACAGGAAAGTAAGAAGTTAAATTATCATTATTTACAGATGACATGATTTACTACATAAAAGAGACCAAAAACCCCACCAAAAGACTCCTAGATTTAATAACCATTTTCAGTAAAGTAAATGAATATGAAGTCAACACTCAAAATTCAATAGCATTCATGTACACAAACAACAAACTAACTGAGAAAGAAATTAGATAAACAGCACCTTTCACAGTAGCATTGAATAAATGAAACTGAATGGAGAAAATCAAGAAAGTTATACAACATGACCAAGTAGGATTCATTCCAAGAATGAAGGCATAGTTCAACATATGCAAGCCAATAAATGTAATATACCATATCCACAGAGCTAAATTTAAAAAATCATATGATCATCTCAACAGACGCAGAAAAAACATTTGACAAAGTCGAAAATAGAATCATAGTAAAACTGTACAGAAAATTGTAACAAATGGAATTTATCTCAATCTGATGAAAGTCATCTATGACAACCAAGAGCCAACACTGTACTAACTTGACAAAAACTGAAAGCTTTCAATCCAAAATCATTAACAAGACAAGGATGTCGACTATCACCATTCTTTTTCAATATAGTACTGGAAATATTAGCCAGAGCAATTATACAAGAGAGGTAAATGAAAGGAATAAAGATAGGAATGGAAGAAGTTAAATTATCTTTATTTGCAGATGACCTAATACTCTACATAGAAGACCAAAAAAATTCTACCAAAATACTTCTAGATTTAATAACCAAAATTAGTGCAATAGCTGGATACAAAGTGAACACTCAAAAATCAATAGCATTCCTGTACATGTTTAATTTAGGGAGAAATTAAGGAAACAACACCATTCACAATAGCATTGAAAAAATAACAAAATACTTAGGATTAATCTCACAAATGAAGTAAAAGATCTTTACACTGAAAATTAGAGTACTGTGAAAAAGTTGATCAAAAAGGATATCAGAAAATTGAAAGATATTCCTTGCTCATGAGGATGAAGAATCAACATAGTGAAAATGGCCATATTCCCAAAATTATTACACAGATTAAATGCAATCCCAATCAAAATACCATTAGCATACTTCACTGAACCAGCAAAAACACTCCTAAAATTCATTTGGAACCAACAGAGACTTAGAATAGCAAAAGCAATTCTGGGCAACAAAGGCAAGGCAGGGGGGATTACAATCCCTAACTTGAAATTATACTACAGAGCTACTGTGATGTTGAACATTATTTCATACATTTATTTGCCATTTGTCCTTAATCTGTGAAGTATCTTTTCATCTCAGATGCTCATTTTTTGATTTGGTCCTTAAATTGGCAAGTATGACTTTTTTCAGTTCTTTGTATGTTCTAGATATTAGTCTTTTGTCTAAGAAGCAACTGACTAAAAATTTTTCCCATTATGTGGGTTTTATCTTCACTCTGTTGGTAATATCTTTTGCTGTACAAAAGCTTTTTAATAAGATGTGATCACAGTTTTTGATTGTTTGTATTATTTCCCTTGAAGTCTGGGTTTTGTTCATGAAGTCTTTGCCTACTTCTACATTCTCAAGAGTTCTACCTATTCTCTTTTCCATCAGATTTCATGTTTCTGTTTTAACATTTAGACCTTTGATCCATTTTGATTTTAGTTTTGTGCATGGTGAGAGACGTGGGTCTAGTTTTAGTCTTCAGGATGTAGAAATCCAGTTTCCAACACCACTTATTAAGGAGGCTCTTTCTTCCAGTGTTTGAGCCTTTGTCAAAGATAAGATGGCTGAGTGTGTTTGAGGTTGTTGCTGCATCTTCTCGTCTATTCCATTGATTCTCAGGTCAGTTTTTTTGCCGGTACCAATGAAGGAATCAGTGGGAAGATACCAAGAATTGTAATAGCTGGGTCAAGTGGAAGCTCGAGTTTTAGTTGCTTGAGGAATCTCCATAGTGATTTCCACAATGGTTGTACCAATCTACACTCCGAACGGTAGTGGAGAAGGGTTCCTTTTATCTCACAGCCCCACCAGTATTTGTTAATTGTCAATTTCTTGATGATACCCATGCTTTCTGGAGTAAGATGGAATCTCCACATTGTTTTAATTTGCATCTCTAGAATGACGAGTGACGTTGACTATTTTTTAATATATTTATAAGCTCTTTGTGCTTCTTCATCTGAAAAGTGTCAGAGGCTCATTTTTGTATTGGGTCTTTAATTTTGGGGGTTTAAGTTTTTTGAGTTATTTTATATATTCTATATATTAGTTCTTATCTTCCCAGAGATTTAGTGTTTCTCTTTTTATATCTTAATCTTTGATTCATTTAGATATATTCCTAGTAGAGGCTGATAGATACAGATGTAGATTCAGTCTTCTGTGCACATATAATCAGATTCCCTATATCATTTGGTAAAGAGGCTATGTTTTCTTCAACATATATTATTGGTCGAAAATCACATGTTTGAATATTCCTGGAGTTGCTTCTACATACTCTATTATATGCCACTGGTTAACAGGTTAGGTTTTATGTCAATATCCTGCTGTTTTCATTACTGTAGCTATTAAATATAACTTGCCAGGATTATAATGCTTCCCACTTTATTTTTGTTGCTCAGGATTTCTCTGACTATTGTGGCTCTCTTCTGGTTCAATAAATATTTTAAACTATGTTTTTAGATCAGATAAAAAATTTTGATTGCAGTTGTACTAAAACTACATATCATTTTTTGGGAACATGGCTACTTTGATAGTATTTGTTCTGTATATACAAGAACAAGATATTTTCCATTTTCTAATGTCCTATTCAATCTCTTCTTTCAGAGTATTACAATTTTCATTACAGATGTCTTTTCCTTCATTGGTTAAGTTGTAGGTATTAAGGTCTTTGTAATTTTTTTTTTTTTGGGGGTACCAGGGACTGAACTTAGGTCCTTGAACTTGCGCAGCAGGCGGCGAAACCACTGAGCTAAATCCCCGGCCCTCTTTGTAATTATTTTGAATGAAAATTTTTTTCTGTTTTCCTTCTCTGTGGGTTTATTTTTCACATATAGAAACACTAATGATTTTTGTGTGTTCATTGTGTATTCTCTGGCTTTGCTGAATTTATTAATTTTAAGAGTCTTCTGAAGATTTTTTTTTCTTTGAAAATTATTATGTGTAAGTATAGTCTTCTTGTTTTCTGACTTAAATTCATTCATTTCTTTCTGTTGCCTGAAGTTCTAACTAATTTTTTTAGTACTACATTGTGCATGAATCATAAGAGTGGACACCATTTTCTTGTTCCTGATTTTATAGGAATGATTTCATTTTTTTCATTCAGTTTGATATTGTCAGTGGTTTTACCATAAATGACTTTTATTAGTTTAAATAAGGGTCACTTTTAATTATTGGTATCAGTATATTTATTATGAATGGATGTTGGATTTTGTTATAAACTTTCTCTGCATCTGTTAAGAAGATGATATTATGGGTACTCCTAGGCCTTTATGTGATGTATAAAGTTTGTTGATTTACATATGTTTAAGCATACTTCATCCTTGAGATGAACTAAACAAAGTCACAATGCATGGTCTTGTAAATATTATTTTGTATTCTGTTTACAAATATCTTCTGGAGGATTTTAGCATATAAATTCATTAAGAAAAACTGGCCTGTACATTCTTTTTGTGGTCCTTTTTTGTTTTAGTAGCACTGTAATGCTAGCTTCAAGATATGAATTTGGCTGTGTTTTCTTTTAGAGCACGAAAACCTTCACTCCAATCTCTCCTGACCTTAAAGATTTGTATTGAGAAATCTATTGTTATCTGCTGATGGACTTTGCTTTAGAAATTATTTGATTTTCTCTAACAGCTGTTAACATCTTTCTTTTGTACTGATCTCTAGGATTTTTTTCAATGATATGCCTTGGAAAAGTTTCTTTCTTTTTTGTATTTTTGTAGTAGTACATATTTGCAATACATGAAGTTTATATTAACCTCGGGGAATGGGTGTATGTATGTAATACAGTTTGTTTCTTTTTATTTGATTCTCTTCACCCACTCATGCACCTCTCACCTTCTGCCTCTCAATCCCCTTTCCCCATTTTCATTTATGTCGTTATTGCCATTATTAGCCCTTGTTCATGCCATGTAATGATTACATATTAAGATCACTAGGTTTTGGTATATGACACACTTTATTTCTGTGCATTTCCTCTTACTCTCATCCTCACCCTTCATGCTTGATCTCCTAAAACCCTTAGTATTTGCAAGAGGTGTATCCCCTTGTTTCCTTTATTCATACATTATTATACTCTTTTTTGCCTTTTACCTTATTCAAATAAGAAAGTACCATATGATATTTTAGCCTGTGTATCTGATTTATTTCACTCAGTATTATGTATTCCAGATGCAACCATTTTCCTACAAATGTCTCAAGTTTATCCTTCTTTATAGCTGAGTAGTGTTGTGTTGTGTAGAGCTGCAACATTTTCTTTATCTGTTTATCTGTTGATAGGTATAGTGGTTGCTTCCAGGGTTTAGTTATTATGAATTATGTAGCCTTAAACATTGGTAAGCATGTATTGCTCTAGTATAATGTGTTTAGCTCTTTGGGAAAGATAGTCAGAAGGTGAGTGGATGAGTAATATGGAATTTCTAATTTTAATTCTTTCAGAAATCTTCTGAATCATTTCCATAATGGTTGTATTGGTTTACATTACTACCAACAATTTAGAAGTGTTCCTTTTTCATTGCAGCCATTCTAGAATTTTTATTCTTTGAGTTCTTGATGATTGCTATTCTTCCTGGAGTACAATAATATCATAATATTGTTTTTATTTGCATTTCTATAATGACAGTAGGTGTTGAACATGTTTTTATATTTTCATATTTGTTGACCATTTGCCCTTCTGATAAATGTCTGTTTATTTCACTTAGCCATTTCTTGTTTGATATTTTATTTTAGGTGGTCTAAGATTTGAATACTTTATACATTCTACTTATTAGTCCTTTGAGAAATAGCTGGCAAAAATTTTCCTCATTATATAGGTTGTCTCTTAACTCTACTAATTCCCTTGAAAAGTAGCTTTTAATTGGATGCAATCCTATTTGTTGATTCTTGCTGTTATTTTTTGTGCAATTGGTGTTCTGTTTAAAAATCCATTAATTATCTATGACTTCAAATATTTTACCTATTGTCTTCCAGTAATTTCACTGTTACTGTTTTAATTCTTAAATATTTTATCTACTTTGATTTTTTTTAGTACATGTTGAGAGATGTAGGTCCTGGTTCAATCTTCTGCAAACAGATACCCAGTTTTCCCAGCACCATGTGTTGAATAGGCTATCTTTCCTCCAAAGTATGTTTTTCCTCCTTTTTCAAATAGTAAATAGGTGAATATGTCTGAGTATCATTCTGCTTCATTGATCCAGGAGACTGTTTTTTTCAAGTATTATGCCATATTATAACTGTTATTTTGTAGTACAGCTTGAAGTTAGGTATTCTGATGCCTCCTAGTTTGCTCTTGTTGTCCAAGATTGCTTTTGTTATTCTGGGTTTCTTCTGCTTCTATGTGAATTTTAGGGTCATTTCTCTAGTTCTGTGAAGTATGCCGCTGGTCATTTAATTTGAATTCCAGTGAATTTTTGTAACAGTTTTGGGATTATTTGGCATTTTGACAATTTTTGTTCATCCCATTCAGAAGCAGGGGACATTTTCCCATTTTCTTATATCCTTTTTGGTCTTCTTTTTCAGAATACTGCAATTTTTTACAGAAGTCTTTCACTTCCTTGGTTAGTTTAATTACTATGTATTTATTTTCTCTCACTAATATTGTGAATTGTATTGTTTTCATAATTTCTTTTTCATTGAGCTCATTACAAGTGTAAAGATATGCTATGGAGTTTGTTGATTTTGTGTCCTGCTACATTGCTGAAGGTGGTCATTACTGTAATTCTAAGAGTTTCTGGTGGAGTTCTTTGGATTTTCCATGAAAATTATCAAGTATCTGTGAGTAATAATAATTTGAGTTCTTCCTTTCCAATATGTATCTTTCTTATTTCTTTTGGTTGCCTTATTACTCTGGGTAAAATTTCGAGTCCAAAGTTGAATAAAATTGTTGATAGTGGGCATCCTTGTCTTGTTCCTTATTTTGGAGTGAATGCTTTCAGTTTTTCCAATTTTACACTATGTTAGAATTTTTTCTGTCATAAATAGGTTTTATCAAAGTCAGAAATGGTCCTTTCATAAGTGTTTTCTTCACAAATCTTATCATGAAGGTGTGTAGGATTTTGTCAAAAGCTTTTTTGCAAAAGCTTTTCCTATCAATATTATCAATATTATCATGTGATTGTTTCTGTTTATATGGTGAATTATGTTTATTTATTTGCATATGTTGAGTCATCCTTGCAACTCTGAGATAAAAATTACTTGGTATTGATGTATGATGTATTATGATGTATGATGTATGTATGATGTATTAAGGATTGGTTGCATTCTATTGGCTAGTATATTATTAAGTATTCTTGTACCTATGTTAATTAAAGAGATTCACCTGTTTATTTATATCTCTTTTTGGATTTGAGATCAGAGTAATTCTGGCTTCCATCAATGAGTTTGTTAACCATTTCATTCTTTTCAATATCGTTTAAAAGTTTAATGAGTATTTGTAATGTAACATTCTTAAAGGTTTTATAGAATTCAGCAGTGCATTCATCAAACCCTGGGCTTCTTTTAGTTGGTAGGTGTTTTAAAATTTTTGTCTTCATTTCATTGCTTATTATTAGGTTTTGCAGCATTTTTGTGTCCTTTTGGGTTAGCGTTGGTAATTTGTATGAGCCCTGGAATCTGATTATATCTTTAAGACTTTCCAGTTTATTAGAATACAATTTTTCATGGCTTTTACTAATTATCTCATGGATTTCTATGGCTTCTCTTGTAATGTCACTTTTTTATTTCTAAATGCACTGACGTGAATTTTTTCTCTTTCTCCTGGGGAGTTTGGCTGTATATCTAATTTGTTTATTCTTTCAAAGAACAATTTCATTGATTCATTAATCTTTGTAGTTTTTTTAGCCTAAATTTCAATGATTTCTGCTCTAATCTTTGTGATTTCCCTTCATAGTTTTGGTTTGAGAGCGGATTATTGCTGTTTTTCAAATATCTTAAGGTTTCTGACTGAGTGCACAGTTTCACGCCACTTGTATCGTACTGCCAATTCCACCATTACACCCAGGGAGCAGGACAGCAAGAATTCCTAACCCAAGAACTTGTTGTGTATCTGACTCTGCAAAAATCCCTGCAACTCATTGGAAAGAAGTCCTGAGTGTGAGTTAGCTTCAATATTGCTGTGGAAGATTAAGAAGAGTTTTTGGGGTGTGAGCACTCAGGCTCTCTGGCAAAGAAGCTACAGGTGAATTACATATACACTGCCTCTTTGGAATATTTAAACCATGCTACTATTGAAAATATTATAGGTTTGAGTTTTTATTTCCTGATTTATTTAATAGTGTGGGATTTTGTTGTTATTTATGGATTTTTCATTTATTATGTTTTTATATTTGCCTATTTTTTCCTCCTTTGGCCCTGACTTTAGTAGGCATCTAGGTTCTCTAACTCATTTCAGCTCCCAATCTAGCTTCTTCACCTCAAGCCCCCAAAGCAATACTATTACTATAATTCCTTATTTTTTTCCAAGTACATATACCCCTCATCCAAGATTTTAATTTTCCACACTTATCTCTCCCATAGTCACTCCTTTTTCCTCTAGTGTAAACTCTTGATCCTCTGCATCCTAAACCTTTGACTTTCCCATATCTTCCCTACCCTATTGTGCTCTCTCTCTATCAGCAGGTTCTGTCAACCACATAACCTCTCTCAGTCAAAAAGTAAACCTTCTTCCTCCTGTATCTTACACTTGCCCCCAGAAACATCCTCTGAAAACTATCCATTCTAACCCTTCAACTCAACTCAAAGTACTCCAATAAAATCAGACTCTACATCAAACTTTTCTTCTCATCTGTCATTATCCCCATCTACAGACCATCCCCTTAGTGTCTTATATTCCTGATTCAATAGCCTTCTACTTTTCTCCCTCCATTTCATCTACCTCATTGCAGAATAATCATAAATAATATGGTATCATAGTGTACATATAAAGTAGATAAAGGGGGGGAAGTGTAACTGCAAGGATTATCATATAGAAATGTTGCATAATTAAATCTGTTGATTCTGTTATAACCAGAAGTAATTCTTACAGCAAAACATAGAGACAGAGTCCAAAATACTTAAAGTAAATAATGAAAGGAGTAAATATTTGTACTAGACATATAAAGCTGAAGATTAATCACAGAGAGGCAGCATCCTATTAAAAATTTCTGTGTAAACCACATATTCTTTTCATTTTACTAGTTCTCAACCTGCAGTACCTCCCAAAATGAGGCGGAAAAACAGGAATATATATATATATATAAAGTTCACCCAACTCTCCCAAGGAAAAGGAAGGTGTCACAAAGGAAGAAGAAAAGAAGTACTGGATAGTAGAACTCTATGAAGTTTGTAGAAGGCATAAAGATAATAGATGAATTCAAAGAGAAAATGAACAAAAAGCTCACAGCAACTCCACTCAATAAGTCCACAGTGAATTTTTGGGAAATATATAAAGAACTGTATAGCTAACCAAGATATTTCAAAATTTGAATGACAGATTCAACAAGAATGTGGAATCCTCAAAAGGATTTTAAATAGAAAAACATGAAATAAAATAACAGTATAGAATTCATACATAGCAGAAATAACCAATGTGAAGACAAACTGTTTGATATTGAGGACAAAATATTGAAATATTATGAAGAGCTCAAAGAAGCCAAAAAGAAAATAAGATAAGAGAAGACTCTCTAGAAGCTACTAGTTGACAACAAAAAGACAAATCTAAAGGCAATTGGAATTAGAGAAAAACTACAGGATAGCACAGATGAATTCACTAACATGATTAAAGAAATCATGGAAGGGAATGGAATTAATATGAGAAAATTTAAAAAATGGAGAAGAAGTCTTTGTAAATAGGGAGGGGTTGAGGGGTTGAAGGGGAGGGGAAGGTAATGGGGAAAGAAGTAAGAAGCAAGATAGATTATGTAACGGTACAAATTTCCAATGATGAATGTCATTATATTGTATGCCTAAAATGTACCAATAAAATTAATTAAAAAAAAAATCATAGTAAATTTTCAAAATATGAGATAGTTTAAAATAAAAGTAAGTGACAATTATAAAACACCAAGCAATTATGATGAAAGGAGAAGCTCACTAAAGCATATCCTTATTAAATTTCCAGACATGCAGCAAATAAACCCAGAATTTTAAGACACCCAGCGAAAAACTAAAAAGTCATATATAAATGTAAACCCATAAAAATTGCAGCAGACTTCTCAGGATAAATACTGAAGGCCAGAAGAACTTGGAATGAATTATTTCAGCCCTAAGAGAAAATATCTTACAAACCATATCAACTTAGCCAACAAAACTATCCTTGATGGAGAAATAAGATTTTTTTTTCCCATGAAACACACCAATTCAAAAGATATACGAGCATTAAACCAGCTTTGGAGAAAATATTTAAGGATATTCTTGACAGAAATCATAAAGCAGACACAGCTAAAAACACGGAGGAAACTAGCGAGGTCAATGGATAAACAACAAAATCATCAGAAAAAAAACCAAAGGAGTCAATGACAGATAAAGAAGATAATGATACTAAATAACCAACACATCTCAATAATATGAATGGTTTTACCTCTATAATTAAAAGACACAGATTGCCAGACTGGATCAAAAAACAAAAGGAATCAAACAGTCTTTTGCATTCAAGAAATTCAGCTAATTGAAAAAGTTATTCATAGATTACAAATTAATGAATGGAAAATATATCATACACCTGGACCCTGAAAACAAGTAGAGCTAACAATTCTAATAGGAGAAATGGTAACTTTCAAGCTAAAACTGATTTTAAAAAGGCAAAGAAATTCACTACATGCTAATTGAGAGAACAAGCCAACAAGAAGATATAATATTGATAAGCATATATGCACCAAACACTGGAGAACCTACTTCATAAAGTAAAAATTACTAAAATCAAAAGATCAAATAAACACTTCCACAATCAAAGTAGGAGATTTTTTTTTTAAACCAAAGGAGATTTTTCCAAAGCGTTTTTTTTTTTGGTACTGAGGATCGAACTTGGGTCCTTGCGCTTGCTCAGCAGGCGACTAAACCACTGAGCTAAATCCCCAGCCCAAAGTAGGAGATTTTTAACACCTAGATTCCACAAAGAGATAGATCAACTAAACAAAAAAATCATTGAAGAAATATCAGAGCTGAACCACATGCACCCTTGAAATATGTACTTAACAAATATAGAGTGTTCAACCCCTATACAACAGAGTATACATACTTTTCAGGAGCACGAGGCACTTTTTAAAAAATAGATCACATATTAATCCACAAAAGAGGCTTAAATAACTATAAAATAATTTTTTGCTTAAATTCTTTTATTGGTACATTTTAAGTATGCAACATGTTTACATTTATCATTGGGTGCTTGTACCTGTACAGGATGTATATTGATTCTTATTTTTTCCCCATTACCTGTGCACCCTTCACCCCCACCACTCTTCCCTATTTACATAGATTTTGTTTCCATTCTTTTCTCTTTTCATAATTTTTCCTTTCCCTTCTTTCCATTCCCCTACCCTCCCACTTCCCCTCCCTTTGGAACCTTTTCTTCCTATTTCAAATTATCAATTACTCATTTTAATCATTTTAATCCTGATTTACACTTTCAGTTTCTCACACTAGAGAAACTATTTGGTATTTACACATGTGTGTCCTATTTATTTCACTTAAGAGGATGG
>NW_004624851.1:7020682-7036548 GCF_000247695.1 Heterocephalus glaber | reverse complement strand
AAGAGAAAGAAATAAAAGGAATAATGATAGGAAAGGAAGAAGTTAAACTGTCATTATTTGCTGATGATATGATTCTGTACATAGAAGACCTGAAAAACTCCACCAAAAAACTTCTAGACTTAATTTACAGATTCAGTAGAGTAGCTGGATACAAGGTCAACTCTCAAAAAACAATAGCCTTCTTGTACACAAATAACAGACTCACTGAGAGAGAAATTAGGGAAACAATTCCTTTCACAAGGGCAACCAAAAAAATGAAATATCTGGGAATCAATCTTAAAAAAGGAAGCAAAAGACCTCTACAGTGAAAACTACAGCACTCTGAAAAAAGAGATTGAAGAGAATATAAGAAAATGGAAAGACATTCCTTGTTCCTGGGCCAGAAGAACCAATATAGTGAAAACGGCCATACTTCCAAAACTGCTATATAGGTTTAATGCAATGCCGATTGAAATTCCAACAATATATTTCACAGAACTAGAAAAAACAACATAAAATAATTGAAATTTGTCCATGTATAATATCAGAACACTGTGTAATGAAAATAGAAATCAATTACACAAGAAATTTTTGAAAATGCAAAAGCTTTTGATAAATTAAAGCAACATACTTCTAAACAACCAATGGGTCAGAGAGGAAAACAAAGAAGAAATTTATAAATTTCTGAAAGGTAATGAAAATAACTGTACAAGTCAACAGAACCTTTGCGTCACTATCAAAGCAGCTGTAAGAGGAAAATGTATTCCAATCAATGCTCACATTAGGAAAACAGAACAAGCCCAAATACATAACCTTATGAGAAATCTTAAGATACTTGAGAAACAACAACAAACCAACCCCAAAACCAAAATTAAGGAAGAAAGTTGTAAAGATGAGAGCAAAAATTAATGAAATTGAGACAAAATGAACTAAAAGAAATCAATTAATTGAAGAGCTGGTTCACTGAAAAAATAAATAAAATAGATGAGCCCTTATCCAGACTCACCAAGAGAGAGAAAAGACTCACATCAGTGCAATTAGAAAGGAGAAAAATGAAATAATAACAAACACTGTAGAAATCCAGAAAACAGTAACTACTTCAAAAATTATTTTCCAACAAATTAGAAAATTTTGAAGAAATGGACTGATTCCTAGAATCGTACAAATTACACAAAACTCACCTCAAGAGACACAAATATGGTTAACAACCCAATCACAAGCAATGAAATTGACACAATAATAAAGAATCTACCAAATTAAAAAGCCCAGGACCTGCTGAATTCTATAAAACCTTGAAGAAGTTTATATCATTAATACTGCTCAAGCTCTTCAAAGAAATTGAAAGCCATGAAGAGCTCCCAAACTTATTTATCAAAGCCAGTATCACTCTGATCCCCTAAGCAGATAAAGACCCAACTGAAAAAGAGTAATATAGGCCAATCTCCTTAATAAATAGAGATCCAAAAATACTCAACATGTTTTCCTTCTTTTCTCATTTTTTTTTATTTTCCCTTCCTTCTTTTCTCCCTCTATCCTCCTTAATTCCCCCTTCACATTTGAACATTTTCTTCCTATTTCATGGTATCTAGTATAAATTTTAGTCTTCATTTACACTTTTCGTTTCTCACACCAGAGAAACAATGTGATATTTACACACATGTATTTAATTTATTTTACTTAATACATCCATTTGCCTAGAAATGTCTCAAGCCTATCCTCTTTTATGGCTGAGTAGTGCTCCATTGTATAAAAAAAAAATCTTCTTTACCCATTCATTGGTTGATGTTTATTTGGACTGCTTCCAAGATTTAGCTTTTACAAATTTTGCTGCTATAAACATGGGTGTGCATATATCACTGTGGTATGATGTTTTTAATTCTTTTGGAAGATACCAAGAAGGAGAATAGCTGAGTCAAATGGAACATTTTTAATTTTTTGAGGAATCGTCACACTGATTTACACAGTGGTTGCACCAGTGTACACTTCCCACCAACAGTAGAGAAGGGTTCCTTTTTTCCCTATAGCCCCACCAGAATTTGTTATTGTTGCAATTCTTAATAATTGCTATTCTTTCTGGAGTGAGATACAAAGCTTTTGTAAATAAGGATAGGAAGAGGGGTTGAAAGGAAGGTAGGGGCAGGGAGATGGGAAGAAAAAGAGGAATTAAGATAGATCATGTACAGGTACAAATTCCATATGATGAATATGATCATTATGTATATCTAAAAATGTACCATTAAACTTAATAAAACATCATCAACATGATATTAGCAAATAGAATGCAGCACATTATCAAAAAGTTTGTCCATCATGATCAAGTAGGTTTCATCCCAGAGATTTAAGTGTGGTTCAACATATGTAAGTCAATAAATGTAATACATCATATGAACAGGAGTAAGGACAAACAACATGATCATATAAATAGATGCATAAAAGGCTTTCAACAAAATCCAGCACCCCTTCACGATAAAAAACTCTGAAGTAAACAGGTATAGAACTGAATATGTTAAAGATTATTTATGCCCAAACTATAGCCAGGAGCATACTAAATGGAAAAAAATAAACCATTCCCCTTAAATCAGGAACAAGACTAGAATGTCCATTATTATCTCTTCTATTCAACACAGTACTTGAAATATTAGCCAGGATTAATATTTAATTGTTCTTTTATGAGCAGCAGTTTTTATTTCATGAAGAGAGGTGCTCCAGTATTCACTGTATAAATATTTATAATCACTTTCTCTTTTTGTTGGATTGTTTCCTTCACTGGCATGCAGTGACCTTCTTTGTCTTCTGAAGTTTACACTACATGAGATTAAAATTGCTGCTCTTGATTGTTTTCAGTGTCCTGGTGTTTTCCATACTTTGAATTTTTTGTCTATGAATATCTTTTTGGACTAGATGAGTTTCTTCAATGCATCAAACTGGTGGATTCTGTCTTTTGATCCAATCTGCCAATTTGCATCTTTTAATTGGAGAATTGTGGCCATTGATATTGAGAAATATTAATGAGATCTATTTATTAATTACCATCATTGCACTCATTCTGTATTTCTGACTCCATTTTTTTTCCTATTATTTTTGTTGTGTTTATCTATTGTTCTTCATGGAGTTTTCATTCCATCAGGGTTTGTCTTAGTTAATTTTCCCTCGTTGCTGAGACAAAATACCTGATAACCAGTTAAGGAGGTAAAGGTTTATTTAGCTCTCAGTTTTTTAGAAGGTTCAGTCCATAATTAGCTGGCTCCAAGGCAAGGTACCACATAGCCGAGGGGCAAGAGTTCATGGCAGCGGAAGATAGCAAAAAGCAGCAAGGGAATGTTAAGTGTCTTTCTGCCCCTTTTATCTTATCCAAGCTATTGGGATTGGGGCAGTCTCAAATCAATCAGTCGATTGATTTAGTAATTACACACCGTAAATCCCAGTGTCACACTCTCTAGATTCAGTCACCTCTGAAAAAGCCTTATGACTGCATGAGGCTTTGGGGGAACATCTTTACATAAATCATAACATTCCACCCCTGGCTTCCCAAAGACTCATGCACATCCCTTTATGCAAAAGGCACTTAGTCCATCTCTAAAGTTACATAAGTCCTAACAGTTTCGGCATTTCTGAAAATTCCAAGTCCAGAGTTTCCTCTGAGATTTATGGCAAATTCTTAGTGGTAAGCCTTTGTACAAATGAAAAGAAAGTTAAACACTTTCAAAATTCAATGACAAGACAGACACATTCACTCCAAAAGTTACAAATAGGGGGATACAAAGGAATAGGACCAAAGCAAGACCAAAATCCTGCAGGGCAAATATTGAATCCCACAGTTCTAATTCCAGCATCCCTGGCAATCTGTGGCAAGTTGTGAACTCCAAATGTCTTAGGTGGCTCTACTCCTATGGAACTGCAGATGGTTGTAGCTCCCATGATTTCTTTCTTTGGACAGCTTAGCCCACTCCTTACAGATTTCCTTGCAAGGTGTTTCTTGCATAGATTATCCATGTTCCTGGCCTCTTCAGTCTCCGGATTCTCCACTGCACCTTTGGTTTCACACTCATGGCTTCACCATTTCTCTCTCAGCAGCACTGAGCCTGGCCTCCCAGGCCTTCTTCTGAAATTTAGGTGAAAGCCTTCCTGACCCCACAACTCTTGAATTCTGCATGTTCTTAATACCAGTGCACATGGATGATGCCAAGGTCTGCTGCCATCTGGAGCAGTAACCAGCCTTCTTTTTCTCTTGCTGTAAGAGTTGAGTGTCTATGAAGTAAATACCAAGGAACAACTTCCCTAGGCCACCACCATTCTGGAATATGGTGCTCAGGGTCTCTCTTCTCAAAGCAGTCTTTCACTTTTGCAATTTTGAGGATGCAAAGGGTAGTGTCCTGCGGCTTTTTGTGATGCATTTAGGCCATCTTTTCTATTCTCCTGTTCCTTCTCAGCAATCAAGATCTTCTGTGGTCTACATTTTAGGCCACAGCTTTACTGAAGCTTCATTTCTGGCCAAACTCGAAATGTTTGAAATCATTCTGCTGGGCTCTTTTTCTTGATTCTCAACATGAATCTGGCTGAACACCCCCAACAGTAGCCATGCCACCACTTCAACATTAGATTGCCTTGTAATTTCTTCTGCCAGATTAAATAATCCACCACTCTTAATCTCAGGCTCAGGCAAAGTCTCTGGACAGGAGCAAACTGCAGGCAAACTTTAGGCCAAGGCATAACACACACCATCTGGAGTCCAGCAGCCAATGCAGTCCTTCTCCCCAACAGAAACCTCTTAAGCCTGGTCTTTTCTGGCTTTCTGTTCTTCTGAGCCCTGACCAAAATCTCCCATATAGCATAGCCTACTCTTTCAGCTGACATCTCTGAATCTTTCCCAACTCTTCCCCTTCCCACAAACCAGTTCCAAAGACTTGAGCCACATGGCCAGGTAATGTCACAACAATGATCTCATTTCTCTGATATCAAATTCTGTTATTTACTTTTCCCTCATTGCTGAGACAAAATACTTGACACCAAGAGTTAAAGGGAAAAGAGTTTATTTCACTCACTGTTTGTAGAGGTTTCAGTCCATTACTGGCTCGCTCTAAGGAAAAGTGGCACATGGAAAAGGGGCATCACAAAGAAGAAACATTTTACAGTATAGTACATTGCCAGCCAGATGATAGCAAAAGCAATAAGTGAACATTAACAGCATCTTTCTGCCCCTTTTATTTCATCCAGACTACCGGGATTATGGTAATGACAAACCAATCATTGAACTGATTTATTAATCACACAGAGTTTACCCCAGTATCGCACACTCAAGATTCAGCCATGACTGCAAAAGTCCTATGCCTGTATTAGGCTTTGGGTGGACATCTAGACACAAACCATAACAAGGTTTTTAATTGTATCGGTTTTGTTGTTTCTATACATAATCTTTTTGAATATTTTCTATAGTGCTGGTTTAATATTCATCTATCTCTTGAGTTGTTCTTTTCCAAGTAATGTTCTTATTTCTCCACAAATTTTGAACCAAAGTTTTGCTGGGTATGTTGATATAGGTTATAAATTGTTTGCATTTAGGGCTTGATATACCTCACTCCAAGTTATTCTGGACTTGAGGTTTTATGTTGAGAAGTCTGCTCTAATTCTAGTAGGTTTGCCTTTATATGTGAGTATTTATATTTCTCTAGCTGCTTTTAAAATTCTGGGTTTTTTTTTCCTTTTTTGTTGTTCAACATCTGAGAATTTAATATGTCTTATTGAGTTTTTTTTTCATCATGGTTTTTTGGTATTCTGGAAGCCTCACTTTATATTGAACGCTTTCCCACATTTTGGAAATTTTCTATTATGATTTCTAGCAGCATATTAATAATTCTATCTTTGTTATTTCCTAACATTTCTGTAATTCCAATTAGGGTTATGTTGATTTTTGTGTCATCTAGTAGCTGCTGGATAATTTTCTTCTTTTTTCTTATTTTTTGGGGGACACACTGAGTACTTCATCATAGTTTTAAATTTTGTCCTTAATTTCAGACACTGTCTTCACACTCATCTTTTCTGGAATTTATGATTTCTATAGTTTTTTACTTTAGCTATTGATGTCAGATAAGTATTAATAGAATCTATATCTTTGTTGAATTTGTTACTCATATTTTGAATCCCTTTGGTCAACTCTTTCACTTTTTTATTGATTTACTCAAAATCCATGTTTGGCATTTTGAGTAATAATTCCATAAACTTTTGGTCATTTCCTCTTTGAACTTGCCAGGTTTCTTCATCTCTTCAATAAATGTTTCATAGGACACTGCTACTTGTTTATTTGCTTTCCTACATATTTGTGTCCCTTGATCTGCCTTAAGAGAGTTGGGAGACCATGAAGGTCTTATGTTACCTTACTTTCCCATGATATATATATATATATATATATATATATATATCTTCCTTTTTTTTCCTTTTCTTTGACCCTGTGAGTTGAGTATGGGAAGGATGGGGAGAACTTGTAGTTTATATGAAAATATTTAGTAGGATACTCCCCTTTCAGCTTTATATGTCCAGAGATAGTATTTACCCCTTCAGTTATTTAATTGAAGTGATTTGGATTCTGACCCCGTATTTTAAAGAAAGAATTACTTCTGGTTATAACAGCATCAACAAATCCAAGAATCCATCACTTATATAAAACAGTTCTTACATTCACACTTTCACTTTTTATAAATTCTGTGTGCAGACTATGTTCATTTACTGTCAGAGTTGTTCTGCAATGTGGTAGAAGTGCAGAGAAGAGATTGAAGGGTGGTGAAAGAGGAGTGCAAGTCAAGAAGAGGGGAGATTGGTAGGGGAAATAGTGATTGCTAAAAAAAATAGATTTTGATATGGACTCAGATTCTATTAGAGTACATTCAATTGGGTTGAAGGGTTAGTGTTGATGATTTTGCAAATATATTTGTAGGGGTAAGGATGAGATGTAGGGGAAGGGAGCTGTAATTTGTGAGGAGAGCTGTGTGACTCCTAGAATCTGTTTAGTTTGTGCCCCTATAATGTGGAAAAGTGGTATGGGAGGATTTGGTGTTAGGTAATATAAGGAAGATTCTAAGAAATATGATGGGAAGTAGAGAGAGTTAATATAGGAAAACATAGGAGTGACAGAGAGAGTAGAATTCAACAAATTAAAAACTTGAAAGGAGGAGTTTATATATTGGGGAAAAGAATTAAGAAATAAGATAACAGTATTGCTGTGGGAGCTTGAGGTGAAGAAATTAGATAGTGAGATGAGAAGGGTGAGAGAACCCAGACCACAAATTAATCAAATAGAAGGAAAAATAAACACAAACAGAACCCATGTAAACACAAAAAAATAAAAAAATAAAACCAATCATAGCAAAAATAACCAAGAAAATATCCAATGGAATATGATTATGATTATTAGTATGATTATGTTCAGCCATACCCATATGACCTCTGACCTTTCCACTGTAGAACTGAAGCTAAGACAGTCTCAGGACTTAATTCTACCAGCTTACAGGCAAAGTCTGATGCTGCCCCAATTCTCAGGTTAGAAACCCTTCCTAACCCTTTCCTGGGCATTATGGCTTCTCACTCTCAGAAGTCCTCTCTAAATATTGAAAGAAGTTTTTCACCATTGAAAGCAACTTCTTTTCATACAAGGAGAGTGGATAGAATATTATAAATGTATTTTGTGTAGTTTTATCCTCGCTTTACCTTTTTATTTCACTTTTTTCTGTTTTGTCATGAAAAGCATGTTTTGGGAACTCAACAAGTGTCAAGCATACCTTTAATTTGTCTAGAACATTAATGTCATGTTTTATTGATTTAACTAATTGCTCTTTTTTATATTTTAAGTCCAATCTTCTCTCCTGTATTATTTGTTTTATATTTCTATGCATTTAGATTATAGAAATACCTAATTAAAGACTCTTTTCTTGTGCATGCCTGCAGTACTGATTTATATAAATGTGTTATAACAATAAAAAGGCTCTCACGGGGCCGGGCATTTAGCTCAGTGGTTCCGCAGCCTGCCTCGAAAGCACAAGGACCCTAGTTCGATCCCTGGCACCAAAAAAAAAAGGCTCTCACATCTTTGTAGTCACAAATGTGAAGACTTCGATGACATTACATTCTCTTACAGTCAAATCTATTATTTTTATATTTTAAGCAAAAGTCTTCCTTTTCAAATTATTGAACAGTTTAGGCTCTACAATATAGGAGTAAGAAGGTTTTTTTCAGGTCGCGAATGGATCTGTAAGACTGTTAGTCCCTATTTATATTGTAGTCAGAATTCAATGAGTGTCCTCTCCCAAATGTTCACAAATGAAGAAACTTTAACTTGTAGCAGATGTGGGGGCTGAGGTCCTGTGCACTGAGTCTAGAAGTATTGATGTGTCTATTGGCTCTTGAGATTCCCCCTCATTATTTGTTCCTTTGTCTACCTGTGAGCCAAGTGGCTTGAGTTTCTGGAGAGACTACTGAGGCTTCTTCTCATCCCCTGCAGGCAATTCTTTGCTTGGTTTCATTTTTACTTCTCTGGGCATGAGCTAGTGCAGGTTTTTGCCACTAATGTATAATTGGTATCTTCAATTGCATCAAAGTAGTGGAGGGTACATTGCTATTGGTCAAGTTTACAATCTTCCCTTGATTCCCAAAGGGGCCTTCTTGATCTATTTTCCTTTCCTCCATCATAATCCCTGCAGCTATTTACATCTGCTCTTTCTATACTGCTCTGGGTGAGTGTACCACGCCATTCCTTCTGAGAATGCTGTTCTTCTCTGGTTCTCTTGCTACACCAATCTCTCTGCCCACACTCCACAAAGAATTTCTGTCCAGCCTGCAAGCCTGGCAGTACTAGGGCTTGCAAAGTTAAGTAGTTTTCAGCTGGAGGTGGAAAGACTCCCATATGGGAGTCATGCTTCATAGCATCTGTAGGGTGAGGGGCAAGCAGGATATCCTGAAGTTAGAAAGTTTACTGATATTTGGAAGATTGTTGGGAGAGTTCCTACACTGTCATTGCTCCAGTGTCTTTTTTCCTTCTAGGTATCACACTGGTTGCTCCATCTTCCCATTGAGCCAAAGATCTCTAAATATCTAGTTCTGGGTCAGTAGCCAGGATCTTGCCCTTATTTCTTTCTTTCCCAAGGTCCCACTGATTCTAACTCCATCACTGTCCTTGGAATGATTCTCTGGTTTTCAGTTTTTCTAGTACTCTGATCTTGAAATATCTTGGTTACTGGGCTCCCTGTCCCAGTATGAAGGGAATTAGAACAGGTGGGCACTTTATCATGGTGGCAAGCTGAATACTGATTACAGCAACCAAATGCTGCTCTTGTATTCTACTTCTTCCCTCAGCAGGTTAGATATATTACCAAAAAAAGGTGTTCATCATGCCAAGGATTGAGGGAGTGCTGGGATCAAGGATTTCTGTGTTCCTTTTAATATATACCTCTGATATTGGAAATTACCTGATTGCCTTCTCCTTTAAATTGCCTTCAAATATTTCTATCTTTCCCGCCCCCTCTCATTTCTGAGTACTTGGGTTTCCTGGTGTATATCTTCTGAGTGTCCCTTTAGCACTACTGCCTCTAGTCAGTCATAATGGACCCCCCCCCCCAACTACTTCTGACCAATCCATTCATGACCTGAAAATCCTTCTTACTTCTATATTGGAGAGCCTAAACTGTTGAATCATTATTACTTTCTTTAATATTTAAATTTGCTGCACTATACTAGAGTGTGACCTCTTTCTTTTTCTTGCATTTCCTCCAAAATTTACAACAAGTATACACCTCAGATTAGGCCCCAGATTTAAGAAAATTTCAGTGAATAATTGAATGTATAAATGAAAAGTACTTTAAACTTCAGGCACTTGTGGAGGTAAGTGCACATAAAAATAGGTCTCAAATTACAGTATGTACAATACTGCTTCTTCATAATTTTTTTCATTTATTGTTACAGCTGTCAGTTAATGCAAGCATATTTTATGAAACCTAAAAAATTGCTCCCTTTATTCTAGCAATTGAGAGAAGAGCATGTTCTCACCATTTTTCAAAGTACATCAGATAGGAACAAAGCCAAATTAAGTGATGCAAAAAATTATCTAATGATTGAGCTGAAGAATATAATGAACTTTAAATGGAAATTTTAATGTCAGAATTCCTTCAGAAAACTGACATATTGTTATTATGAGGAGCAAAGGTAATCTATATATAATTAAGATACTTACTATAATAAAGGTTATTTTGAAAAGGAATATTTTTGGTTAAAATATAAAAATAATAGATGTGACTATAAGAGAATGTCATTGAAGTTTTTATATTTGTGACTACAAAGATATGAGAGCCTTTTATTGTTATAACACGTTTATATAAATCAGTACTGCAGGTATGCACAAGAGAAGAGTCTTTAGGTATTTTTATGATCTAAATGCATAGAAATATAAAAGAAATGATACAAGAAAGAAGATTGGACTTAAAATATTAAAAAGAACAATTAGTTAAATCAATAAAACATGACATTAATACTCTAGACAAATTAAAGATATGCTTGATACTTGCTGAATTCCCAAAACACGCTTTACATGAAAAAAAAAAAAAGAAAATGTGAAATAAAAGGTAAAGAGAGGATAAAACTACACAAAATACATTTATAATATTCTATCCACTCACCTTGCATGAAAAGAAGTTGCTTTCAATGGAGAAAAACTTTTTTAAACATTTGTCCTATGTATTACTCTCATTTGAAGCAGTATATGTGGCACAAGCAGAACAAAGCGATTATCCTGGTTACATTAAATGAGGTATATTTCTTCAGTTTCTCCTCTTCTGTATATATTCATTAGGAGGAAAATCAGTACATATTGTTTTAATTTAAGTGTCAGAATGTTCAGAGCCCTTGCTGATAGTCGCAATATTCAGAAAAATAGCCAACATTAAAAATCTTGAAATTATTGTCTACTGGCCTAGAGTTACTAGAGATAACCAGGGTTTTGCTTAAATTAGTTCAATAATAGAAGCATAAATAAATACACCTATTGTAAGCTGACAATTTGGTCTCATATTCTGACTACATTAAGATTAAATATAACATATGGTGGCAAGCTTCAGCAAAAATAGAACATTTCTATGTTTTTGGTAAGAATGTAAACTAGTACAACCACCATGGAAATCAGTATGGAAATTTCTATAAAAACTAAAAATAGAAATTTCAATTGACCCAGCTCTTCCCTTCTATGTATTTTCCTAAGAGTTAAGGACATCATATCATATTGACATATGCACACCCATGTTTATAGCAGCACAAATCAAAATAACTAAATCCCAGAGCCTATATGTCCATCAACGGATGACTGCATAAAGAAAATGTAGAACTTCTACATAATGGACTACTACTCTGCCCTAAATAAGAAAAATTTGTGTCATTTATAAAAAAATTAGTCCATTTTGAAACCATAATATTAAGTAAAATAAATCAGACACACAAGCCTAAATATCAAATTCTTTCTCTTATATGAGAAAACCAAATTATAAATAATTTGAAATGCCAAATAAAAGATGAAAAATAGGAATCAGAAAAATAGAAATTTTACAAATGAGAAGGGGATCTAGAGATGGAGGGGGGAAGGGAGGAGATGGGTAAGGAAAGTAAAAAGAATTAAGATGCATTATATACAAATATGAACTCACCATTATGAATGTATACCAAAAGCATACTAATAAAAAATGCAGTGGTTAGAGTTTGTTGCAATAGTACAGGGTATACTAAAAAGTCTAAGAGGGTCAATGACAGAAGACATCTGATAAACAAAGGTAGTTGAATAGTAAAATTATTCTGAACTCTGCTTTTTTGTGCATTAGAATATCAAAGAACAATTTTACTTATAGTTCATTTAAGTAGTAAGGATAAATATTTCAGTAAATGCATTTTTATATTAATTCAGTTTATACTCTAGAGGATAAAGTATTTTATTTCCATCTAGATACACTTAATTGGATCCTTCATTCTGCTTATTATGTGATTTGGAGGAAAGTAGTTAAACTTTCAAGAAGCCTCCATTTTCTCATTTATAAAACAAAGTAACAGGAGCTATTTCTAGGCTTAAAAGGGTTAAATGAGGTGACCCATGTTACGTATTGGATGCAATTTTATAAATATCAGCTTCCACTTCTTTAAGTTTATTAAATAATAGATCTGGAAGAAATGTTAATGTTCTGAGGATGCATTGTGTATTGCTGGAAAGAACACTTAAAACCATGTTCAAAAACTTTTTACCCTTTTGCCCTTTTGTCTGTAATTTTTGTAAAAGTATTTCAGTTTTGTGAGCCTTTGTTTTCTTATCAACAAAATGGAATAAGTACTTCTCTCTTACTTTCTCACAAGATTGTTGGTGAGTATCAAATGAGAATTATATTTATAAACTGTATCCTAATTTTTGGAGCATTTTGTTCTTTTGTGTAACAGCAGAATGTGTAACATACCTCCATTAATAAAAAATTTGGCCAAATTACTCTTTGTTTCTCCCTTAATTGATTTTATTGGTATATTTTTGACATACATAATGATCACATTCATCATAAGGAAGTTGTACCTATATATTATATATCTTGATTATTCATTTTTACCCCATTCCCCTATCCTCCTGACACATTTATTTTCTTCAAACTTTAATATTGGATTAGAAACATTTGACTTTCTCATCTCCCAAATAATGTTTTAAATTTCAGAAAGGAATGGCATGTTTATTTTCATCCTGTTCTCTTCCAGAGATTAGAGAATATTTTGGCACATAGTTGTTACACAATAAATATTGATTGATTTAAGTGAACACAGCAATTCCAGTGGCCTCCAATTCTACATTTTGTTTATTGAACCTTCTTTATATCTTGGTTGGTGTACTCTAAAAACAACATGAAAAATTAGGAATGCATTGTTTTCTTATGGGGTCATTTTACACTTCATTCTCATGGGACAGAAAGAAAAAGAGGAAAATTCAGAGAAATTCGATAGTAAGAGCCAAAAGAATAATAGCCTCATTTAAGTTCTACAAAGAATACTTTTATTCTACTCATTAGAAGCCACATTCCCTGGTTGTGTGGTTAATTTTATCTTGAATAGGGAAGAAAACACAAAACAAGAGAAAGGAGAAAGCATTGGATTTTACAGAAATTAAAGTACATAGCCACCTCATATAACCCAGACCACATTGAATAAGCTGATTTCTTTAGTAGTTACAAACACTATTAAGTCTATCAGATACCTGGTAAATCTCCTTCTATTGAAAGTCTAATCAAATGCATTGATCATTTTCTATATTTCATGTAATGATCTTTCTTCTTCACAGTGTGAAAAACATGCCCCCCAAAAATCAATGTTAGAAAAAAAATGTGTATATTTTCTGAGAGGTGTATTCAGGGGACAATACCAGAGTATAGTTACAGACCAATGAAAATGTTCAATATTGACTCCATGAATTCTCTTGTTTTTATTTACTACTTTATAATTGTAAGATCTTTCCTTTGTTACAGAAAATCCTGGGTTAAAAATAAGATGATGCTTTCAGGTAAACACATGCTGGGAAAATAGGTAGATTTTCTTATCTAATAGAAGCCCTTATAAATTTCTCACTGTGTTTGCGAAAGTGATTTGAAACAGAACAGCACAAAATGGTATATGGACTTCTTAGTGTGAATTCATTTAAATCTCAAAATGAATTTTTTGTGGAACCCTAACTTTGCCTCAGTTGAATAAACTCTATGGGTCACATCTAAAGCCCACAATAGTTTAGGGGGTTTTTTAAAAATCAAAATGACTGGCTGGGGATTTAGCTCAGTGGTTCTGCCGCCTGCCTTGAAAGCACAAGGTCCCAACTTCAATCCCTGGTACAAAAAAAAAAAAAAAAAAAAATCAAAATTACTAACTGTTAAAGTAATGTTCAACTTAAAACAATGTACACATCAAGGAGTTTGAAAAAGGTTTCTACTTATATAAATGACAGTTTGGTGAAAAATAAACACATACTTTAATTCTGTAAACTCAGGACAGTGTCTTTACTTATTGTCTAGACTTGATATTTGATCTCCAACATAGTGATACCTGTGGTGAAAAACTATGAAGGGAAGAAAGAAAATGTGTAGAGGTGGGAGAAAAAAAACAGTTGTGCAAACAGATTTTCAGGAAATTTCACTAATGAATAACTGTGAGGGGCATGCCCAATAGGTAAAGACAGCAATTTTCTATAGCGCATTGGTATGTCTATAAAAATTAGTGTTATGGTTTAGAATCATAATGTCCTCCAGAACTCTCATGCACACAGAGATATGACTTTTGGAAGTTGATTGGATAGTGACAGCATTATAATCATTTTTGGATTCATCCACTAAAGAGGTCAACCTGTGAGTATACTGCTAAGAGGCAGGGCCTGGTTAGAGGCAGGTCACTTAGCAGTGACCTGGAACAATATATATATATATATCAGTCCTTGACTCCTCTCTTCCCTTTCTGTATCTTGCCACCATGACATGAGCAGTTTTGTCAACACATAAGCCCTTGCAGCACACTGGTTCTGTCTTGAACCAAACCAACCCTAGACTGTAATCACTACTCCTTTAAGCTGTGGGTGTTGTGTATCTGTTCCATGGGTGAACAAAGTGTCTAAGACAAGTAGATGTTTGTCTTTGTCCAAAAATTCCTAATGAAGATAGTTATGTGTTGGTGACCATAAGAACAGCAACAATAAAACAGAAATAACAACTACTAACTAATGCATTCTTGCCAGGCACTGTGCTATGAGATTGCAATAAATAACCTTATTAGCAGTCTTTGATTGCATGAGATGAGTTTTAAAATATATTTGTTTCCTAAATCTCATTATTTTTTTCATTTTTAATTTTATTGGTACAATATAGATTTACATAATGAACACACTCATCCTAGGAATTTGTAACTTTACATGGTGCATCTGATTCCTTTTCATGATTTATTTTTTAACTTATTTTTCAGTTAATTTTTCTTAGTACATAGTAATTACATTCCTTGTGTTGAGTTGATACATGTACAAAACATATCTCAATTCTTTTTTCCTTCTTTTCCACTCTCCTTCTTCTCTCTTTCTTCAATCTATTGATCACTTTCTCATTTGAAAAAAATCTATCTTTTTAGTTCCTATTACCCATTTTTTATTTTTCTACTTATTTATATTTTGGGTTTCTCATATACAAGAAAATTTGAGGCATTCATAGGTAAATGGATGCAACTTGAGAACATGATTTTATGTGAAATAAGTTTGGCACACAAGCTCAAATATTTCATAGTTTCTCATATAAAAACCACAATAAAGAACAAAAGAGAAGAGAGTTAAATAGGAAATAAAAAGTTCAAATACTTCCCCAAACTACAAATCCCACTGTTTAAAAAATATCTTAGTGCATTTCACGCTCCTAAGGTAGAGAAGGTGAGCCACACAGGTGCCAGAAGCACCCCTACCCGTAGAAATGAGAAGACACATAAACAAACCACAAAAACAGACTTCCAGATCACCTACAACAACCTCAAAGGGAAACGAGATGGAACAATCTGATACTCAACCACCTGGACTCTCTGAACTGGCAACAAAAGAGGAAATGGGAAAATGAAATCAGAAATAATTTCTCAGATAAAAGCAAAGAATGTGCTCATAGTCCAAGATATGATTAATAAATCTAGAAAGGACACAGATAAAAAAAATAGAGGACCTGAGGAACATGATGGAATCCCAACATAGGAAACAAATGGAACCCATAAAACATAAGAAAACAGATTTCCAGGAGGTTAAAAACTCCATCAAAAGTCAACGTAGCAGAATGAACCAATGTGAGGATAGAATTTCACATATAGAAGATAAGATTGCAATTAGTGACCAGGAA
>NW_004624851.1:6984403-7018644 GCF_000247695.1 Heterocephalus glaber | reverse complement strand
TTTTAGGATTAGCACAATGTTGAGTTCCTAAAATGAGGGGAGAAGTGTTTCTTTTTTGCTCTGCTTTAAATGTTTGATATAATTTGTCAGTTAAAATGTATATGAGCCTGTTGTCATATAGGTAGGCTTTCAAGCTAGGAATATACTTTCTTTAATAGGTGCTATTCAAACTTTATATTTCCTCCAGAGTTAGTTTCATTAATTTTTCTTCCAAGGTACTTCTTAGAAATTGTCAAATTTATTTCAAAACAGATTTTTGAAATATGGTTTCTATATCCTTTTAAGTTCTGTAAATTCTGTGGTAATATCTCCTAGGTCTTGATATTTTAATTTTAAAAATGTATAATTGATATTGTGTAATAGGAAGTAAAGGTCTAAAGGAGCAGGGGAAGTGGGAGGGGTAGAGGAAAGGAAAGAAGGGAAAAGAAAAAATATGAGAAAAGGAAAAAAATGGAAACAAAATTGCAAATTGGGAAGGGTGGAAGGGGTGAAGGGAGGGCAGGAGAAGGGGAAAAAAATAAGAACCAAGATACTCATGTAATGGTGCAAGATCCCAATGATGTATGCAAATGCATTTTATACCTAAAATGTACCAATAAAGTTATTGGGGAAAAATATCTTAGTATATAAGCTAATTGGTTTAATTTAAATGACTGGGTTATCTTAGATTGCTGCAAACAAAGATTTGTGTTATTTTCAGTTTGTTTCTTTTTTATAAGAATGTTTTTGATTTATATCTTATACTCTGAATAATTACTTTGAAGATAATTAGGTGCAGTGTAATAACTTGTTCTCTTATTTAAAAAGAAAGCATGATATTTAAGTCTATGTGTCTCATTTATTTTACTTAACCTTACACTCTCAAGGTGCATCCATTTTTGTACATATGACTCAAATTTATCCTTCTTAATGGCAAAGCAATACTTCATTGTGTATAGATACGTTTTCTTTGTCCATTTATCTGGTGATGGACACATAGGCTGCTTCCAAGATTTAGCTAGTATGAATAGTGCTGCTATAAATGTGTATGCAAGTATCACTGTAATGTTGACCCTTAAACATAGGCATAGAATTGATGTTTAGAAACTCAGTAATACATACAGAAATTAGACAAAATTTGCTAGAACAGGAAGTATGAAAAAAACTTCTTACATTTTTTACATCAATTTAATGGCTAGTGCTTATCCATATCACCTAACTCAGACTAATGACTTCAACAGAGATGAGAAGCTGATGAGTAGAGCAGATATTTGCATGTCACAATAAAATTGGGGAGGAGATGGAGAAAGTGATAGTATGAAGAAAGCCAAAGGAAGAAGAGGAGGTTAAAGCTCATTGTGGATTGAATAAGAAACATACTCTACAGGTCCTAAATTTTACCAGTTTTATTATTAAATTAAAGGTTTACTTTTACATTTTCTTTCTTAGACACTGTCAGTAAACACCATAACATACCATATCTGTTTCTCACAGAAACAGATTCATTTGAAAACCAATCAATTATTCTGCCTGTGCTTCCAAACATTGAAAGCATTTTCTTGCACTAGGCAATTACTTGACTTTTTCACTAGACACTTCTTTTTAGACAAGGGAAAACATTTGATAGCCCTGTCTTTCATAATTGTAGAAATTAATTCTAAAATTAAACCATCCCAGAACTTCTCTTCCTCTTTGTTCAATGACAAGGATTCATGGTAGAAATTGGTTTGTGGCTTCGTTTCATGAATTGTCGTGGATGTTCAAATAGTATTCTGATCCATGTTATGAAAAATCATAATTTCTCTCATATGTATTATTTTCCAGAAAGATCACTTCTTTCTCTTTTACCTTTAAAAAAACTTACAAGACCATAGCACTGTGCTCCAATTGAATTTAAATTCAGCAGAGAAATCAGATCTGCAATGTAACGGTGCTTTGCTGATGTTTCATTTATGGCACCAAACAGTAAATGTAAGACTCCATTAAGCCTTTGATCTACACTTTAAAAACACAGTGTATCTATATTGATCCCAACTTTAATAGCCACAGAAATCAAACCAAACCAAGCCAAAACACCATCTAGAGTTTACTTGATATGTTACTTGCTAGAGCATATTTGATATAACCATCTCTTCCTATTTAGCCACAAAATTTTATCCCTTCTGATTCTTTTGTGCCCTTTCAGTACTGTGTCTTTCTGTTTTATAAATCTGGACAGAAAAATCAGCACTTATGCAAATTAAGTACTGCAAAAATGAAAGAAACATCTTTCTTTCTTGATATTTTGCTCATTGAAAATTCAGCCACTTATTAGGCTCCCCAAGCATTGTGCTATGCATAAGAGAAAAGTTTCACAGTACTATTCTATATATATTTCAGTGCTCTGAAATTTTTCCTTAAAGCAGAAGAGAGGCCTAAAATTTTGAAATATAACAGTATAGATAGCTCCCTCACCTGTATAAGAAAGACAGAACTTGGGCAATGCCCAAAGTGGTTTAACTGTGCATTCTTTGTCCTAAAAATTGCAAAATTTTCCTCCCCTTAAAACAAGTAATTGAGTATTTAATATTAAATTATTTTAAGAAAGAACATGAAAGAAATTATACACTATCAGTGGAAGTGGTGCATAAATGTTAGGTGCAAAATTGTCCTGGAAAAAATTTCAGCTCTGTGGCAAAGGAAGGAGAAAAATTATTTTTGTGTTTTTGTAGCTGTGTTCAATAGTATCAAGCACAACTGTTTTCATGTTAAAACATTGTCTAATACCCCAAGAGTCCATGCTTTTAAGCTTGTAAAACCTGGTAAACATCCAGGTCTAGAAGGATTCAGGTGTTCTTATTCACACAGTTGATTTACAGTGCCTGGCTATAATGGAGAAACTACCGTCTTGTAAGCCTTAGGATGTTTCAAAGTGAGGGAAAACCAAGAGGGAGTCATTTTTGGTTTACTTACTCATACAGGAAAGATAGGACTAAGTTAATAAAGGAATGCAAGGACCTTACACAGAAAGAAAAACAAACAAACAAACAAACAAACAAACAAACATGAAACATAGTGCCCAACTTCTCTGTTTTCTGACTACGGGTTTTATTATTCAGGAAAAAGATAGATTTTTTTTTTACCTCCAAACTTGTGAATATTTATAGTCTTTTTTCCATGGTTAAGAAAACTAGCTTTATTGTGGAAAATGAAGCGCCTGTAAAAATTAAAAACAACAAAAAATGTAATCTAAATCCCTTATGGCTAATCTTATTTTCAATGTAAACTGTTTTCAAAGTAAAACTGTTTCAGTAAACTGTTTTACTTAGGCAAGAATATATTAAAAACATAATTATTTAGAATGTTAGTAAATAAATATTTCAACAGTGAGCCCTAGGTGCCTGAGCATGAGATTTTAGAAAAAAACATTGATAGTGGATATTGGAGGATAGAAGACATTCAGTTTAGCGTATATGAGATGACATAGTCAATAGAGGAATCACCTCTGCAAAACACGAAGCCCATGTCAGATAGAATGAGCCCCTGTAGAATATCAGAATATTAAATAATGTAAGGCAAATGAAAGGCCTTTATACCGATCTCATAATCTGAGTATTTTTATCCTGTACTATAAATCTCACAAATGTTATTTGAAGATGGCACATTACTTTTGCCCCATTTGGGTTGCTATATCTTTTCTCACTGTTGTGACAACAAAAATCCTTTATGTATCTTAGCTGTAGATGTCTTCTTGCTTTTGTATCTCAAAAGGAACTGGTAAATCCTGCCAATGCTTGCCCTGCAGGTTTGTTCTCTTATCATCCATTTTAGCTAATGTATTTGTACATTTTATGTTTCTGTACCATAGTTTGTTTCAACCAGAAAGGATTTTGAGGGAATACATGTTGTGTCAAGGGAGCCAAGCACAAATTTGGAAAAATGAGACTAATTTTATCATGCAAGGGATGGTGGTGGGTACAGCAAAGAAAGCAGATATCATAGAACAGTAAGTTATAAAATATCAAACCTCTCCTTTTGGAGACTGTTTGTATTGAGAATCCAGTAATATTGCCCTCTGCCCTTTAATAGCAGTGTTGTGACTTCCTGATATATATTTTTTTGCACCAGATGAATCAGGCCTCATAGAATAGGAATGTTCTATACTTAAATAGCAACTTTCATCTGACAGACTAAATCACCTTTATAACCTCTGGCTCATTAACTCTCATAGTAGGTTCTTGGGGTGACATGAATAAACCCCATGGTTTGTAGATGGGGTAACATAGAAGCCACAATGCTTATCTGACTGACTCAGAAGTTTACAATACATGCTTTTCCACAATGATGATTGTAGAGCTCTGGGCTCCATGGATGAAGACATGACAATTCCCTTAGAAATTTCATGTGAACCTGAAATGCCACTGAATTGACACTTATGCAATTACAGGGATAAAAAGTCATGCTGCTTTGTACCAATAACATTATACAAATGTAAACTTTGGCCACATGAATAACATTGATGTTTTTGTGTTTTGAAAATTCTTTTTTAATCAGGGACTTACATGAATACAAAAAGTTATATCCAGCATTCTCAGTCTAATGAACAGAAATGGGCAAAAGAAGAGGATAAAATCACGCCAGTTTATGGTATGGATATGGGGTTGGCATTTGAGGCTGTGGAGACAGAAAAGATGAGATTTAAGTCCACTGGTAGTATGCTAGAGGAGAAATTACAGAAATAGATTTTGAAGATAACATCTGGTAGAGTGCACAAAAATGTGGCACTTTTTATCGTGGTATAATTCATGTCACTTTATATGTATGAGCTTTGTATTCCCACCTTTATATGGACTCCTCATATAATGATGATTCTATGAATATTTAAAGATAAAACCAGACTTTGGGCCCAAGGTTTTGTCTGGTATGGGGATAACTATAAAATGATTTCACCAAATTCCTAAATTTAGTTTTGCATTTAAAATATGGAACTTCTTCAAAAAGATTGAATTTGGTGCGCTTTGAAAACTGAAGCAGTTTATGTTGCTGTCTTTTTATTATATTGTTCAGTTTGCATTCACCAAAGAGTTACTGGAACATGATTTAGAAAAGTTAGGTCTCCAGTGTCAGAGTTTCGCCTCTACTGGCATTTGATATCTTAGTAACATTCTTGAATAGACACAAACTCAACTTTGCAAGACACCACAGTCCATATATATTGAGTTCTTATTAGACAAATCAAAATCTTTCAACCAGTCTTAAAAGTAACATGTGTGTTTACTTCATGCCATTTTGAGTAATGTTTCCCTAGTGATCTATGTGTTTGCTTGGGGGATAAAGTAAATATTTTCTCATCCTCAAATTTCAATTGGAGAGGAATAAATTAGGTTTATTAAAACATTTTAACAGTTATTGTTAGTGAAACACGAATGTTTACTGCATTTATTTAATCACTTTACCTCCTACTTTTCTATTAAAGCTTCGATAATTAAAATGGTAGCAGAGCTGAGTAGCAACAAAAAGAAAGCACTGGCAGATATTTCTGATTCACCCTCACCTACTAAGTCCAGTATTGACAGGTATCCTGTGATCCTCATATTTAGGCTGCAGTTTTCAATAGTTTTACTACAAGATAATCTGTCAACAGTACAGTATCTTTTGAATTTGTGAACAATTTCATCCTGAGTTGTCATAGACTTTAGAATTGGGTTGCAGGGACATAAAATATTTGAAATAAAACATTGCTAATTGTTTACTGATGCAAATTCAAAAGCAGAGTTAACAAGACCCCAAAGTTTAACAGAAATCAATCTCCTTTTTCTGTACTGTAATCTCCTATTCCTCCTCTATGTCATTCCTACCATTAGTTTTTGTCTAATGTCTTTTCTGAGTAGTTGGACCCAATAGATTGGTACTGTCATTTATTTACCAGTGGAAATTGATACTTAGTTGCATTTTTTTCCAGCTGATTCTAAATGATCCATTTTCACATAATCAGTTGCTAACAGCCTAAGAGCAGAGCCTAAAATATCCTGACTGGCCCTATACTCTCTCACTGCTGAACACTAGATGCATTTTATTAAGGAGCTGAGATACTTCCATGTGCATAATGGGACTGCAGAGTCTACAGAACAAAGAAACTCACAGGAGCATGTCAACCTGTTATTACTGAAGAATTTGTAAAAAGCAGATCCCTCTGAGGCCTAATTCCTTGGTATCCACGCCAAAATCAACATAAGCACTGAGATGACACTGCTGGTGAGTTGCAATTCTCTGTAAGTTGTCTATAGTGTGCAGAAGCCTGAAGGATCTGCAATGTTGCTTTTTTATAAATAACTAGAGCTCCTCCATTCTAAGGAGAATAGAAATTCAGAGTTCACTTCAAATAATCAAAATCTACAAAATTGATGGGACACATATTTAGAACTCTAGACTTTATTTCAAAGTATTAGAATCACTTTTTTAACTCTATCTAGTTTACTTTTTAATGAAGTGTTTTAGTAAGTTACTTGGTGTAAACCAGAGAATATTGCTTTAAAAAACTCTCTTCTGGCATAAGATGATGCATGAATTAGTTCTCTATTCCATTTCATTGACATTACTTCAGCAGATTCCCTAGGTATTAAAAGTATTGCACCTTAAAGAGTCTGCCAAGAAATAAATACAACATTGTCTTCAGTAATACACTGTGTATGTAAGTCTATGGATGGCTGCATATGCCTCAGCTGTGGCTAGTATGTGGTTGATTCAAATAAATGGTCTGGGAAAACTGAAGAATAAAATACTGAAACTGAGATATTCATACCTAATGCAGAAATATTTGTCCATCCCACTATCAAGTAGAAAATAAAGTAACAAGATTTCTGTCTTTTGCTTTTGTGTATCTGAGTACGTTTACTTGCACATGTGTGTGAATAGTCTTCTCACAAAAACCACAAGTGTCAAAAAATCACGTGTCAAAAATATATTCAAGAAAAATAACTAGATGTAATAATCACAAAGGATGGCACTTTATTTTAGGGAGGAAGATATTTACTTTACTTTAAAAATGAAATTCTCAAAATGTCCATTTTTTCATGTATTAAATTCATTTTTTATGTTCTTTCTCACCATATATTGTATATAAAAAGAATATATATCTATATATATAATATATACATACATTACACATACATATGTGTGAATATGACAGACTCTGAGGTACATGCCAAAGCTGTGGTTCTGATAAAACTCCTACATGCTCCATCTTCATAAAATTTCATTCTACTTGAAGAAACAAATAATAAACAAGTAAACAAATAAATACATTAATTATAGATTATGCTCTGAAGAGCGAAAGAATATGCCTTAGGAGCAGGAGTCATATATAAGCTGAAATGTGAATAGTGAGAAAAAAATAGCTATACAAAAAGTAAAGAGAAGAACACACCAAACAGAGGTGACTGCCTTGAGGCACAAGAAGCTTTGTGTTTTCAGTGAAAATAAAGAGTCTATGTATAAAATGAATTGGATCATGGTCTTCTTATTAAGTTGCATCTCAGTCAGATATACCAAAAGATGGAATACAGAAAGATGGGCATACTGTCCACAATTTTACACAAAATCAAGATCATTTTCATCAGAAAATCAATTTGAATCGCCTTGAATCAATTTATGTCAGTCAATACTAATATTTTTGACTTATAATGCATTGATGGTTAGCTACTTGGAGTATAATGTATCCTTTTTATTCAGTCCAAGTTGACTTTGTTGAATCTTCAAAATGTTTCCATTAAATCTGATATTCAGAGACACAGAAATAAATCTGCTCTCATCTTTTCCAAACAAAGTAAACTTTTACTTGAGAAAAAATTACTTTTGATGTTCATTCCATCTAAACTGAAGAGTTTGGATCTTGAAGATTTTTTTCTTATTGATTATGCCTTCTCTCTCATTAATTATTCTAGGCTTGTGGGGTTAACATCCTCAGAGGAAAAATTGGTACAGTATGCTTGGTGGCCAAAGAGGGATCTAAAAGTCTCCTGTATCCCCAAAACACTTTTCCCTAATAGACTAATAGTTTGAGCACTGTATTTGTGTCATGAGTTATTGGTGTTAGTCACTGAAGATCCTTACTTTCTAAGTCAAGAATTGTTATATATTAAATCACCAGCGACAATTAATTCCTTTTTTATAAAATCTCTGAAGGAATAGAACACTGGAAAAGACATGGCAGAGGGATAAAACACTTGAAGATTGGAAATGAGAGTTAAATACCTGAGTCAGTCTCTTACTTATTTTGCAAGGCAAGACAATTTCTACAGCAATGTATAACCAACTGGATGAGAAGAGGATGCTGGGTTTATACACAGTTCATTAGGATTCTAGCTACAACACTGAGTATCTGGGCAAAAACATCTAATTTATATGACCTTCATTTATCTCATCTGTGAAATGAAGTCTCCATGCTTCACTTATAAGGCTATAAGGCAATCAAATGAAATAATGTAGATAATATGCTTGGTCCAAAGCATGTCCACAGATTCAATGTTATTGTGTTAACTTTTCTGAACCATTTTTTCCTATCTATAAAATTGGAACCAAATTCCCTCATATCACAAGACTGGTGGGGTCACTGGGATTTACTTCAGTGTTGCCGCCCCCTGCCTCGCAAGCACAAAGTCCGGTTTTTGATCTCCAGTACCAAAAACAAACAAACAAACAAACAAAAAACAAGACTGGTGGGAAGATTTATAATGTGAAGTTAATAGTATAGTTTAGAGATGGACACATATAGATGTAAGAATGCAAATAAAGGTAGGAAATAATCACTGTAATAGTGCAACTCTCTACTATCCAGATGCCTTTTACAATTGAATAGCTAATTTTTCCATCTTCTCAGAAGGCTGTGAATGGATATCTAACATCTTTTAGTCCTCTTCACTATTAGCTTGATTGTGGCTTATCTATGCCCTCCCTTCCCCAGAACAGTCTATCACAGAGTAGAAAGAAATATAAAAGCTCATCCTCTTTGTCTATTGTTGCACAAAACTGAAGGGCTATCTCAAATTCTAAAAATCTAATGGAGTTAGCAGACAATTTTCTTGAGATACCACATCCCAACTTCTCCTTCCCCAAATTTCTTCTTCTACTTTCTCTGGTGAACATGCAAAGAGCACTCTCCAATGAAACTTTTGTATTCTAAATTTTGTCTTATTTTTCTTTTAAAATTTTTATTAGTACATAGTTGTAGTTCATAATTATTGCATTTATTATGGAAAGTTTGCACATGTACATATACCATCTTAATTTTATTTTTTTCATCTCCTACCTCTCCTGTCCTTCCATACTCTTTCCAGCTCTTGGTCTCCTTTCAATTTGCAAAAGATCTATTTCCATTTTTTCTTCAATTCGTTTTACTTCATTCTGTTACCATCTTCTTCTTCTCCCTCCCTCTTCTCTGCAACTCTTCTAATCCTTCCCATTTGAAAAATATTTCCCTACTTATATTATCTTTTATTTTGCTCTTTGTTTATATTTTGAGTTTCTCACATAAGAAAAACGATACAGTATAAAGCTTGTGTGTCTGATTTATTTCACTTAACTTTATGGTCTCAAGTTGCATCTGTTTATCTACCAATGACTTAAATTTTCATGGGGAAAACTGAATCATGTGCCCTGTCCCTTCAAAATCTTTTCTTTCCACAATAGAGTTTGTTACTTCACTTTTGACTTGAGAAGGTGTGCTATGTCAAATATATTTCCAAAAATATTGATTTGGCCATATTTTGAGATTGTATTCACATACAATGCAGACAGTTTGAGGTAACCTTTGCACTGTAAAATAAAACACAGATAGAAAACCTACACACATGTAGCATTGTGAAATACTGGGCAAAGATATTTAAAACCATTACATAAAAGTATTTCAGCCTCTCAGAAGTTCCCCATAGGCTTCATCCTAATCACAAAGTCCCTTCCCCTTAAAGTAAACCCAAAAGTAAAATCACTTTTCACATTTCTGTGTAGCTTTATCATCTTAGAATACCATGAGTTAGTTATTCTCATTTTTTTCACTTGATATGTTCTTTAACTCTGATTCTATGAAGTTTTCCTTCATTTGAAACATTTAACTTTTAGAATTTACCTATTGCACATTTTAGGGTCATTTGATTTATAGTTTTTCACAGTCTGGGTTTTGCTGATTGCATTTTCATGATGCCATTTAATACATAACTCTCTTATTGGTATTTCCTAAAAATTGGCAACTACATCAAAAACCCTAGTAAAATTCAAGTTTCACACTTTTGGCAAGATACTACATATTGTATTTTTCCTTGGGACACTAAGTTCTGACTCTCTTTTATTTTTAGGAGATCTTTTTGTACAATGCCTGCATGTATTAATTCATTACATTTTTAATAAAATACAATTCTAAAACTACTCTTTCCATTTTAATTATTAGTTGCTATTTCATAAAACAGATACTTCTATACATATACTTATTGGTTACCTATGGTAAAATTTATATAAGAAAGACAAGATAGAACCATAGCCCCATGAAATGCATGGAAGGTGGACGCACAACCCACATGATGGTCCCTGACCAACTACACACTTACGGATTTCACCCCTTGTGTACAGCTATCACCGCCTTAGAGCTGATTCTGTGTTTTGTTTCAACTCAGCATGGGGTTACAGAATTGCCACTCAACCAATGAGACTGATCTAAGTTGAGACAAAAGTCTGGAATAAAAGACTCTAATTGGATTCCAATTAATTTCCCTGGAGACATTGGAGACACTTCATTGTTGCAAATAGTCTAAAAAGCACAGACTCACGCAGGTGACTACCAAACAACCAACCTGATTGAGGAAGAGGCCAATGCCCTGGAGAAGAAGTAAACCAAGAAGAGTTGGCTACTTCAGGGAGAAATAACAACGGGCCAGGAGTGATAGCAACAAGAAAAGCACACATTGGTGTAAACGGAAAAACAAAACATTTCATAAAATACAGTGAGTGCTTTTATCCAGAGGTTAACTTATTCACAGTGCAATACAGTTGGAGGAAAAAATCTAGTGCAGAGCCCACCACATTGCAAAATAATTTAATCAGGAGCGATTTTGGGGAAAGTGATTGATTGTGTGGGATGAAGTCATGGAACAACTATATAAGTTTCACTCCAGGATTGAAACATTACCCTACAACAATGACTGTGAGAGACTGCCATGAGAGACAGACTGGGAGAGGGTGAAGTCTAGACAGAACACCTGAGAAGTTCAAGCTCAGTCCAGGAAAGGACATGGGTGGTGCATTATGTAGTGGGAGGACAGGACTGGGGGTTCTGACTTACAGAGGTATCTAGATCTGAAGGGGAAGGCATTAATTCCAGGGGTGTGTTTGGTCTGCTCCCCACAGATAACATCCAGAGGATACAAGTGGTCTGATTGCTTCCCCATGGACTAACATGAGTGGGGGCATGTCTCAGTTTGGGCAGTTGACAACGACTAGAGTTTACAGTTAGGGGATGTCATGAACAAATGTTCACAGAAACCCACAGGCTATAAAGAGGGGCAGAGAAGAGTATGACTTGGTAGATTCCAAAGACTGAAGGTTCTGAAAGAGAATTATACTCATTTAGAAATACGTAGGATTTTCTTTTCTTCTTTTGATGCAATTTTTTTCTCCTCTGGTTATTTTTTTCCTGGATTTGGGGGTTTTATAAACAATTTTATTTTTGTCCCTTTTAAAATATGAGGGTTTTTTTTTTGCTTCATTAGGTGCACCTTTTTTATCTCTTTTCTTTTCTCACTATCCCTCTTTCAATTTGTTCCCTAATGATTTTTTCTGTTTTTTCCTAGTTAACTCTTTTTTCTTATTGATCCCTTTCCTTCTTGTTTGTTATTACTTTTATCTAATATGATTAACTTTCATGTATTCTTTAATAGGATCATTTATTGTAATTTTATTACCTTCTTCTAATCTTCCATTGCATAATTTTTCAAATACTGTTGTCACTATTTTCATGCTCCCATTGTACCACAACTTCTATCCTTTCTAGTATAACCATTAACTTTTGTGGATCTGTAGGTAGATAACTATATGTTATTATGGTTGAATATCATTATTATGTCAATGAAAGTAAAGTATTTCTATTGATTAACTATATACTTTATATCAATATCTTGTTTGTAAGAGCTTATAATATAACTATTTGTCTCTTTTCTATCATTAGGGATGGTACACTATTAGTTCTTAGTAATTATCAATATTTAGCTTGTATTTGATGCTATTGTTGTTGTTGATTTTACTACTTTAGCCAAGGTGACATAGTTGTTGCTATCTGATTGTTTTCTCAGAATTTCAAAATCTAGATTGCCTGGGGGTCACAAACAATACTGTAGCCCATTCCTAAAGAAGAGGACACAGGGCCAATAGGCTACAATCTCCTCTCCCAAATAAACAAGGGCGTTTGGATCCTGCAACAGAGGCAAAAGCCAATAACAAGCTGTGCCCAGAGAATACCTCTGAAAAGTATACATTAAATAAAGTTTTCTCCATACTAGCAATAAAGCTACCCATTATAATCAATCCACAAGCCCCAGAACCAAAAATAAAGAAACAAAAAAAAAATGAGAAAACAATGCAAAAAAAAAAAAAAGAGTCCCTTCACAAACTCTGAATTCTCCCAAAACCAATCCATGGAGCATTGAGCAGGAAGAAATCAAAAGCCATACATCTAAAATATCTTAAACAGTAGGGTGGGGGTAAGAAAATAGATTGATAAGGCATTTGGTAAATTTAAAGCATATATAATCAAAGATATAATGATCCTAATACAACAAATAAGCAGTGAAATTAGAAACTAATAAAAGACTAGAGGAGCTGAAGAAGGAGATGAAAAACATAAATTCCCAGCATAGAAAAGAATAGGAATCCATTTTTTTAAATTTCAAACAGAAATCCAGGAAATTAAAAATTCTGTTGGAAGACTGGGCAGCAGAATTGACCAATGTGAGGATAGTGTGTCAGATCTAGGAGACAGGGCTGTGGTTGGTGATCAACTAACAAAAGAAACCTCAAAAATAACAAGGGAAAGGAATAAATATGAGAAAAGGAAAGAAAATGGAAACAAAGTTTTTGAAGTAGGGAGGGTTGAAGCGGTTGAAGGGAGGACAGGGGAATGGAGAAAAATAAGAATCAAGACATATTATGTAAAGGTACAAATCTTCAATGATGAATGTCATTATATTGTATACCTAAAATGTACAAATAAAATTAATTTTTAAATAATAACAAGGGAATAGAAAAAAATCAATCCAGCAGCTGTTTGATGATATAAAGAACAGTAATCTAAGACAAATTGGAATTAATGAAAAATAAGAAGCACAAATTACATAAAAACCCTACTAATAAAAGTAACACCAGAAAAATTTCAAAACTTGGAAAAATAATTTAATATACAGATACATGAGGCATGTAGAACCCGAAATCCAACACAAAATCAGAATTAATTACTGTTAGAGAAAAGAAACAAATCATTTATAAATGAAAACCCATAAAAATCACTACAGACATCTTAACTCAAACTTTAAAGTCAAGGAGAGTTTGGAGTGAAGTGTTTTAAGCCTTAAAAGAAAACAACTGCCTACAGAGACTGATATATACTGCAAAACTAAATTTCAAAATTGATAAAAAATAAGATGTTTCCATGGTAAAGAGCATTTTAAAAATATGTGACCACAAACCAGTACTTCAAAAATTCTCGAGTATATCTTAGACAGAGACAATGATGCTAACATTGCTAAAAAGTCCAAAAGAATCAATTCATAAAGGAGGGCAAACAGTTAAGTATGAGAGGAGAAAAGGAATCAGAAGGAGGAAAACAATATAATGACAAGAATAAGTCAAGGATAGTTATCAATTATAACCATCAATGTGAAAAACCCAACAATGTCCTGGATGCCACATTTCTTCAAATAACCACATTTATTCAAAAATTAAATTCAGAGATGAAAGTCAAAGGATGGAAAATAATACTTGATGCAAGAGGGACCTGAACAAAAGCAGGAATATCTATCCTAATTATAGCCAAAGCAGATTTTAAGTCAAGCCTGATCAGAGGTGACAAAGGTCACTACATATTGGTCAAGGGAATAACTCAATAGGAAGTATTAACAATTATCAACATATATGCACCAAATACTGGAACATACAGCTTCAAAAAACAAACCATAATGCACATGATAAATCACTTAGGCACCAATAAAATTGTATTTGGGGACCTCAAACTCCACTGTAACAAATACACAGATCAACTAGATGAAAAGTCAATGAAGAAGTATCAGAGTTGAACTAAAACTTTTAACAAATAAACTTGATAGTTATATCCATCATCAATAAAAAACACATTATTCTCAGGAGCACATGAGACTTTCTATAAAATAGATCACATACTAGCCCATAAAGCATGCTTGAGAAAGTGACAAAGAATAAAAATTATTCCATGCAGGAGATAGTGCAATGAAACAGAAATCAATAGCAAAAGACACCACAGAAACTATGCAAACACATGTGAATTAAATAATAATTCATCAAGGTGAGGTAACATGAAGGTAAAGAAGAAATTAGGCACTTCCTTCAATCAAATGAAAATGCCAGTATGACTAACCAAAAACTATGAGGCACAATGATAATAGTGCTAAGATAGATGTTTATATCAGTAAATTTCCACATCAAAAACAGAGAGAGCTCAAATAAAAAACCTTTTGGTTCATCTTAAAATCTTAGACAAACAAGAACAATCCAAATCTAAATCTTGTATGAGTGAGGAAGTGATAAATAACAGAGCAGAAATTCATTAAATTCAGACTAAAATTTTAAAATAAAAAATGAATAAAGAGTTGGTTCTTTGAAAGATTAAACAAGATAAACCCTTAGTGAACCTTAAAAAAACAAGGAAAGAAGACACAAATCAAGGCAATTAGAAATGAAAAAGTCAAAATCACAACAGATTCTGCTAAAATCCAGATCATTGATAACTACCTTGAGAATCTCTATTCAAAAACTGGAAAATCCAGAATAAATGGATAAATTCCTAGATACATATGAACTACTTGATTTGAACAAAGAAGACATAAAAATCATGAAGAATCCAATACCAGAATATGATACTAAAGAAGAAACAACAAAAACAACAAATACCAAGAAAATCCGAGGTCCCAATACACTGACTGCTGAATTCTACAAGAATTTCAGAGGAGATCTAATATCAATACTCATCAAAATCTTTAATGAAATTGAAAGGAAACAATGCTGCCAAAGTCATTCCTGGAAGCAAGCGTTACCCTGATTTCGAAACCAGAAAAGGAAAAACCAACAAACACAACTACTGACCAATCTCTTTAATGAACATAGATGGAAAAAGCATTAATAAGATACTGGCAAAGAGAATGCAGTAAATTAGCAAAAAGATCATAAGCCATGACCAAGTGGGATTCACTCCACGGATGCAGGGATGATTCTACATATGCAAAACAATGAGTGTAATACACCACATAAACAGAAGCAAGACTAAAACTCAAATGAGCATCTCAATAGAAGTAGACCAAGCATTTGACAAAATCAAACATCTATTTATGATAAAAAATAACCCTGAAGTAAATAGTAATAGAAGTCTTTATCTCAATTTGATGAAGGCCATCTATGACAAACCAATGGCCAATATCATACTAATTGAAGAGAAGATGAAATATTTCCTTCTAAAATCTGGAACAATGCAATGATGTCTGCTATCACCACTCCTGTTCAATATAGTTCTTAAAACACTAGCAGGAACAATTAGACAAGAGAAATAAATAAAAAGAATATGGATAGGAAAGGAAGAAGTTATCATTATTTTTTTGATGACATGATCATTTACATAGAAGACTCCAGAAACTCCACCAAAAGACTCCTAGAAGCAATAACCAAATTCAGTGGTATAGCAGGATACAAAGTCAACACAAAAAAATCAATAGCATTCATGTACATCTATGAAAAATCACAAAGAGAGAAATTAAGGAAACAACACCTTTCACAATAGCATCAAGAAAAATGAAATATTTAGAAATTAACTTAATGAAGTAAGAGAAAGATCTCTAAAATGAAAACCAGTATTCTGAAAGGGATTTTAAAGATGATATCAGAAAATGGAAAGCTATTCCCTTTTCCTGGATAGGTACAACAAATACAGTCAAAATGGCTGTACATCCAAAACTGTTATACAGATTTATCAGAATCCCAATTAAAATACCAATAGTATTCCACATAGAACTAGAGAAACCAATCTTAATATTCATGTGCAAACAGAAGAAACCTAGAATACCAAAAAGCAATGAAGGTCATCAAGTGTAAGGCAGGGTGCATCACAAGACCAGACTGCAAGTTATGCTACAAATCTACAGTGATAAAAACAACATGTTTTTGGAATAAAACAGATTTGTACATCAATAGGATACAACTGAAGATGCAGAAACAACTCCAGGCACTCTCGGCTAAGAGGCCAAATCATTTCAATGTAGGAAATACTGCCACTTTAACACATGGTTCTGGGAAACCTGGCTATCCACATGTCAAAGACTGAATTTAGGCTCATATTTTTCACCATGAACTAAACAAAAGTCAAGATGAAAGATCTAAAGATTTAAACAGAAACACGTCCTCTGGTGGAAGACCAAATAGATAGAACTCTTAAAGACTGTCAGCAAACTCTTAAAGATTGTAAGCAAAGACTTTCTGAGCAGAATGATATTTGCACAAGAAATAATACCAAGAATGAACAAATGGAGCCACATCAAATTAAAAAGATACTGCACAACAAAAGAAATCACAAACAGTGTGAAGAGACAAAGTATAGAATGGGAAAAAATTTACCAGCTACTCTGCCAGCAAAGGACAAATATCTAGAATATACAAAGAATTAGAAAAATTAAACCCCTCAAATTAAAAGACTCTAAGAAAAAAATGGGCATCTGAAATGAAAGGAAACTTTTCAGATGAAAAAGTACAAGTAGCCAATAAATACATGAAAAAATGTTCAACATTGTTGACCTTTGAGAAATGCAAATTAAAACAACACAGACTCCATCTCACTCCAGAAAGAATCATTAGAAAATCAACCAATAATTAATGCTGGAGAGGCTGCAGGGAAAAATGAACCATTCTTCATCATCGGTGGGAGTTTAAACTGGTACCATCACTATGGAAATTAGTATGGACATTCTTCAAAAGACATAAAATTACAAATTGCATTTGACCCAGCTATTCCTCTGCCAGGCATCTCTCCCTCAAAATAAAGTATTTAAAGTTCAGTGATACATGCAAGCTCATATCTATTGAAGCTTGTTTTATAACAACTAAATTTTGGAAACAACCTATATGACCATAAACAGATGAATGGATAAAGAAAATATGGTATTTATACACAATGGAATACTACTATGCAATAAAGAAGGATGAACTTCAGACATTTGTAGGTAAAGAGATGCACCTTGAGACTACAATATTAGGTGAAATAAATCAGACACATGAGTCTAAATATCAAATGGTTTTTCAAAAGATAAATGAGAAATACAGTGATCTTTTTCAAATGAAAACAGAAACAACAGATGGAGGGAGGATTGAGGGAAGGAAGGGAAAATAAAATTTTTTAAAGAGATTTGAAGAAAATAGTGGAAAAAAACTTTTGCAAATGGGAAAAGGTAGAACATTTCATGAAGCAGAAAGGGATAGGAGGAAAAGGGGATAAAAAATAGAATTAAGATTTGTTATGTAAATGTAGTAACTCCCCATGATAAATGTAGTCATTATGTATGACAAATTTGTACTAATAAAAAAATCAAGAAAAAAATGAAAGGCAAGGCAAATCTCATTGGCTTTTTGTAGTTGTTTCTTTTTAAATTTTTTATTAGTAAATACTTATAGTACATAATGATTACATTCCTCCTTGAGAATCGGTATGTGTACATAACACATTGTAATTCTCTTTTTATCCCATTTTCCTCAAATCTCTAAACCTTTCCTCTACCTCCTTATCCCTTTCCTTGTGCAAAAGATGTCTTTCTATATTTTATCTAACTTTTATTTTGTCTTTTTTATATTTTGAATTTCTCATATAAAAGAGATCATGTGATATGTAAGATTGTGTGTCTTTTTTACTTCACTTAGCATTATGGTCTAAAGGTGTACCTATTTTCCTACAAATAACTCAAGTCTGTGCTTCTTTATGACAAAGTGGTACTTCAGTGCATATAAACATCATATGTTCTGTATCCTTTCATCTGTTCATGGACACATAGTCTGTTTCTAAGGTGTAACTATTATGAATGCTGCTGCTATAAAGATGGGTATGGATATATCACTGTAAGATGATGTTGTTTCCCCTTATTTTCCATGAAATTAATTAGTTAATTCTCATCTTATTTAGGCTATTAATTATTATATATCAGTGCAATTATAAATCATTTAAATATTTTTTAATGTTTCATGGCATTTTAATTACTATTTGTATCAAAGCTTACATTGCCACATTTCTTTCCAGTAGAAAGATTTTTATGTTTGTTTCTGAGTCCATTTTGACAGTACTAAATTAAGTTAGCATAGCTTAACAGCTATTGACATAATGTGTTATCAGCTTGACATATACCTTTCATATCCTAAAAATTCTCTCTGTAGAGAATTAAAATTAGTAATTTTTCTGAAAAGCTCTACTTTATTTTAGTGAAAAATAGTATTTCAAGACCATAGCAATAGTATTGGTCATTATTTCTCATCTTTTTCAAAAGAAAGATATGAAATCATATAATATATCATAAGAAAAATTATAATTATATATGTTTCATAAAATATGTAAAAGTTATAATATATGTTCAGAAATACATTTACATATATCCTGCTTCTAAATTCCTATCTGTATATAATTATTGGAGTTCATATCAATATTTTGAATTCTAATGCACTACAAGGAGGGTTAAGTTTTCACTTGCTACATTACACCTATACTTCTGTTCTACATGAAAATTCCTGCTTCTCATGAACCTGGCCAAAGATGGAATTCCACTCTCAAACAATTGTTCACTTTCTCTACTTAATACCAGACATAAAAGAAACAGTGAATCATACTAACACTCTCACAGAATTAGTTATGGTAATCATTGAAATTTTGAATGTATTCTTTCTATATTCTCTCTTCAGTTTTTTGTAATTGTGGAAATGATAAAATATATAGCCATTTACATGTATTTCTTTTTTCTCTTTAACCTTCATTTAGTCTCATTTTCCCAGCTTATTATACATGTAGTAATCACCAATCACATTTATGTTGCTATTCTATTAATTTTGGTAGTGGAAATCTTATTATATTGATTTCTTAAAAAGTGATCATGAGAAAAATATTCTTTGAGTTTTTGTATGTTGTTGGCTGTTTATTTTTTGTCACATCTTTCTTAAGTCATGTCTGGATTCAAAATCTTGGCTCATTTTATTTTCTTAATTACCTTAAATATGTAAACTCATTTACTTGTGGCAAAAAACATTGTTGTAAAAAATTGATGATATGGGAGATCCAACATAGTTGAATAGAGGAGTCACAACTGAGATACTCACAGATCAACTAAAAACACAGGAAATTGGAAGCATGGGAAGAACAAAAACTTTGATACACTAAATCAATTTGGAAAGAAGATGTTTCTAGATCAAACAAAAAGTGTGCATAGCAGTTAAAAAGAGGGAAACAATCTGATAGGTCTAATCCACTGGGCCTCCACCCTCAAACATCAGGGGAACAGTCATTCTGTGAACTTCCTAAATGGCTGGAGAGATTCAAAAAGCACAGTAAAGTCTCAGCTTACAGGGTAGACTTGAGGTGTATGGGCCTCCTTCATCTCATTCTCCCCTCTCAAAACACTGAGGAGGCTGCAGCTGGCAGCATATACACCGGCACACATCAAGGGAAGAGATGAGGGACTGGAGAGTCTTTTTGCCCATTCATCTAGTCTTAGATTCTGGGAGGATAAACAAGTGACCACTGCTTGTGTTGGAAGTCTTCAATATTGAACCTAGGGCAGATGTGAATTACCACTAAGATCTTGTAGTTTATCTCAAGCCAACTAGATATTCACCTGGCACACAGAGCTATCATTGGTCTGGTTTGAGTCTATAATCAGCACCCTTGGGCTCATTTGAGTCTACACCGAACTCTCACTACCTGGCTCCAATCCTGACCTGCCAGAGACTGTATCTGACACCTAGCACCAGTCCCTGAGCAGCCTTGGTTTCCACAGGGTGTTCTAATACCAAGTAATCTCTGCCTGTTACACGGAGACTGTGGCAGCATCTGTTCAGCATGAGGTACTCTGCCTCCACTCTAGACACATCAGAGACTCCACCCTGCATTTTGATAGAGTCTCAGGCATAATCATTGCCTGACACAAGATGTCTGTCCTCTGCCTGGTTAGCAGCATGTGTTAAGAATTTCTTTGTTTTCCCCAGTGGCCCATATACCCTTGAGACACAACCCAGCACCCTGAACAATCACTGGACATGATAGAATCTCCCCACATCAGTCCCAGGAGCACCTGGGTCTTCCCTGGCTACCACAGGGCAACAGGAGCCTCCATGTGGTATTTGGAGCTAGTCTCCTGGACATAAGGATATTCATCACGTGCCCAGCATTGGCCCCAAACCATCACAATACATGCCAGAACTCTCAAAATCCAATGCTCCACATATTTTCTGGGCCAGCTTGAATAATTACCACAAACAGGGTTTAACAAACAGCGGACTCACTGATCTGAGATATATCCACACAATGCAACAGACTATAAAGAGAGGCAAAGAGGCATGTGAATTACAAGATTATATATTGCAGGATCTGGAAGAAAACACACTTCAGGAAATACTTAGGATTTCTTTTCTCTTTTCCCCCCTCTATTCTCCCTTCATCGAAAACAATTATATTTTTTCTCATCTATTGGTATTTTTCATTGTTATTATTATTTTCTTACTATTGGTGGAACATGGAATTATGTCACCCATTTTCTTCCTCTTTCTTAAAACATAACTTTGTTTCATTTGTTTGAATAGGTCCCCCTTTATTCTCTCTCTTCTTTCCCCCCCCATCTCCTTGTCTCTCTTTTAACCTGTTTTCCTGAGTATTTCTTATTTTCTTTCCCTGTAGTTTAAAATCCATCCCCTTTATTTATCCTTGTCCTAGTTGGTTTTTTCAGTTCCTGTTATCTAATACTACTAATTTTCTTTTGCTTCTTAGTGTGATCATTTATATCAGTCTTACCACTTTCCTTCCATATTTGTTTGATTTTTCATAATCTATTATTTCCCTGTTATCTTCATGCTTCCACATTCACACCATTTACCCCTATGAACCTGTAGGTAGCTAAATACAACTTATTACAGCTGAGTGCTGTTCTATTTTTTAAAAAGGTAGAATCTCTCTATTGAATAGATATTTCCTATACAAAATACCTGGTTTGTCTTAGAATTTGTTCTATAACTATAGGTTCTCTTCTGCAGCACATATACTAAAGAAACACAGATCTCATCCCCATGGATAAAGGTGGTACAGTGTTAGTTATTAGAGTTTGTCATTATTCACTTTGTCCTTGATGCTCTTGTTATTGTTGATTGTAATGCATTGACCAAAGGACATAGTTATTGTGATCAATTGGTGTTCTGTGTATACCAATGTCCAGATTATCTTGGAGTCATAAACACTTCATTACCAAAGAATTGGATAGTAGGCCAGTCTGCAACCTTTTCTGCCTCACAAGCAAAGGGTGTAGGATCCTGGGATCTAAAACCAAATAACTAGCTAAACCTAGAGGATATCTCTGAAAAATTGATGTTATTATAAGCAGAAGTAATTCTCTCTTCAACTATAGGGACAGAGACCAAATCACATTTAGTAAATTACAGAAGGGATAGATAATATCATGGGACATACAAATCTGTAAAGACTTCATGGGGAGACAAAAATCTTACTAAAACTCTTCAGGTGTACCACAAGTTCTCCTCTACTAGACTTCAACCCACAGTATCTTCCCAAAAATGAGGAAAAGAAGAAGAAGAAAAAAAAAATATATATATATATGACAAAAGTTGGCCTGTGAACTCTCCCAACTCTGCTAAAGCAGAGCAAGGGTCACAAAGAGAGAGGAAAAGCAAACATTAGGTAGCAAAACTCTATGAAAAGTTTATACAAGGGATGAAGAAACTCACTGAGCTCAAAGAGTAAATGAACCAACAGTTCAAAGCAATATCACTCAATATGCCCATGGTGAATGTGGAGGAAATATGTAAAAACCTGGACAAGCTAACCAAAAGAGTTCAAAACTTGAATGTCAGATTCAAGGATATAGAATTCTTGAAAAGATGTCAGACAGAAACTCCTGAAATAAAATAACTGTACAGAGTTCATAAATGGCAGAAATGATCAATGTAAAAAGAAGGTATCTGAAATTGAGAATGAAATAAATTGATATCAAGTACTCAAAAAAGCCAGAAAGAAATAAGAGAATGATAGATTTTCCAGCAGCTACAGATGATACTAAGAAGGCCAGTCTAAGGCTAAGTGAAGTAAGAGAAAAACTAGGAGATGGTTCAGATGGATTTACTAACATGTTTACAGAAATCATAGAAGAAAATTTCCCAAATATAAGAAAAGAATTTAAAATAAAATTAAGCAACACATACAGAACATCAAACAAATATGATGAAAAAAAGATGCTCACCAAGGCATGTCCTTATTAAATTACCAAATATCCAGCAAAAAAAAAAAATCCCAGAATTTAAAAAGTAGTCAGAGAAAAACAAAAAAAATTGAATATAAAGGCAAACCTACTGGAATTACAGCAGAGTTCCCAAAACAAATCTTATAGGGCAGAAAAGCCTGGAATTAATTGTTTCAAGCCTTAAGAAAAAATAACTTCCAACTCACATTAACTTTTTCAAAAAAGTTATCTTTCAAAATAGATGGAGGAATAAGGTATTTCTATAAAAAATTCCATCTCAAAAGATATATGAGTGTTAAACCAGCACTCCAGAAAATACTTTAGAATATTCTTGACAGAAGATAACAACCAGAGGAAATGAAAACTCTGAGTAAGGTCAATGGATAAACAAGAACAAAAAAAAATTCAGAAAGTCATTAGCAAAGAAAGAAGGCAATGATAGTAAATAACCAACACATCTCAGTAATGTCTCTCAACATTAAAGGCTTCAACTCTCCAATTAAGTGACATAGACTGGCAAATTGGATCAAAAAACCAGAATTGGACATTCTGTTGCATTCAAGAAACTCATGTAATTCAAAAAGACATTCATAGACTAAAATTAAAGATGGAAACAACAGTTTTTTACACCAGCACCCACAACACAAGCAAGGGTAACAATTTTAATCTCAGACATGGTAAACTTCAAGCTAAAACTGGTTAGAAGAGACAAAGAAAGTCACTACATAAGGGAACATTTGAACAAGAAAACACAAAATTGATAAATATTTATGCAACAAACAGTGGAGCACCTATCTTCATAAAACAAAAACTGCTAAAAATAAAAGATCAAATAAGCACTAATGAATTCATAGTAGGGGATATTAACACCCCACTTTCACAAAGAGAGATCAGTTTAAAAAATCAATCATTAATATTAGAGCTGCACACCCTTGAACAAAAAGACTTAATAGATATCCACAGAGTATTTCAACCTATATACCATATTATACAGTCTTTTCTAAGCCGCATAGTACTTTTTCCAAAACAGGTCACACACTAGTCCACAAAGCCTGCTTAAATAAATACAAAATAAGCAAAATAATCTCATCCATATTATCAGATCACTGTGCAATGAAAATAGAAATCTACAATGATGAAAAGATATAAGTGCCTGGAAAATTAACATTCTTAAAAAATAGGTCACAGACGAAATCAAATAACAAATTTAAATTTTTCTGTAAGTTAATGACAATGAGTTTACAACTAACTGAAACCTCTGGGAGACTATGAAAGCAGTTCTAAGAGGAAAGTTCATCACAATGAATGCTCACATTCAGAAAACAGAGCAATTAAAAACAAATAATCTTATGAAGAATCTTAAGATATTTGAGAAACAGTTCTAGGCCCAAACTGAAATTAAGGAGGGAAATTGTAAAAATGAGAGCAGAAATCTATGAAATTTAGACAAAAAATCAATGAATTGAAGCTGTTTCTTTGAAAGAATAAATAAAATAGATAAGATCTTAGCCAGATCTACCAAGAGAAAGAGTGAGAAGCCTCACATCAATGCACTTAGAAATGAAAGTGAAATCACAACTAACATTGTTGAAATCCATGTGATAGTAACTACTCAAAAAATTGTATTCCAACAAATCAGCAAATTTTGAAGAAATAGGTTTGTAGAATCATACAAATTATCAAAATTAACCCAAGAAGATATAAATATGCTTAACCACCCTATAAACAAGCAGTGGAATTGACATAGTAATAAATAATCTACCAACTAAAAAGAAGCCTAGGACCTGATGCATATACCACTAAATTCTATAAAACCTTTAAGGATAGCATACCACCAATACTTCTCAAACCCTTCAAAGAAATTGAAAATGGAGTGTTCTCAAATTAGTTTATGGAACCCAGTGTCACACTGATCCCAAAACCAGACAAAGATCTAATAAAAAGGAAAACTATAGACCATTCTCCTTATTGAACATAGATGCAAAAATCCCCAACAAATATTAACAAATAGAATGCAGCGCATGATCAAAGAGATCATAAATCATGTGAAGTAGGTTTCATCTCAGAGATGTGTAAGTCAATATATGTAATATATCACATAAACAGGAGCAAGGTCAAAAACCACATGATCGTATTAATGAATGCAGAAAAGGCTTTTGACAAAATCCAACATGCTTCATGATAAATAACCCGAAGAAAACAGATATAAATGTACATACCTGAATCTTATATGTTAGTTATGACAAACCAACAGTCAACATCATGTTAAATAAGGAAAGACTAAAATCATGTCCTCTAAAATCAGAAGCAAGACAAAGATGCCCACTATCACCAATTCTTTTCAACACAATACTTGAAACATTAGCCAGGGAAATCAGGCATGAGAAAAAAATAATAAAAGGAATACATGTAGGAAAGGAAGAATCCAAATTATCATTATTTGCAGAAAACATAATACTATACATAGAAGACCTATATAGCTCCAGCAAAAAAACCTCTTAGAATTAATAAACAACTGTGGCAGCCTAGCAGAATACAAGATCAACATACAAAAATCATTAGCATTTGTGTACACCAGTAATGAACTCGTTGAGCATAAAATTAGGAAAACAATACATTCACAGTAGCTTCAAGAAAAATTAAATATGATGAAATTAACAAAGAAAGAGAAAGTCCTCTACAAAGTACTATAGTACTCTGAAGAAGGAGATTGAAGAGGACATCAGAAAATTGAAAGATGTCTCCTCCTCCTGGATAGGCAGAACTAAGATTGTCAAAATGGCCATATTCCCAAAACTTTTATACACAATGAATGCAGTCTTAGTCAAAATACCACAGCATACTTTAGAGAATTAGAGCAAACTATTCTAAAATATTTGTGGAATCAGAAGAGACTCAGAATAATAAATGCAACAAAAGCAAACCTGGAGGTCTTGTAATACCTGACTTCCATCTTACTCCGTAAAAAACAACAATCATTAAGAAATAAAAAAATAACAAATACTAATATGGCTGTGATGAAAAAGGAACACTCCTACATTGTTAGTGGAAAGGTAAATTAGTACAACATTATGTAAATTACCATGGAGATTTCTCGAAGAACTAACATTCCATATGACCCAGCAATACCCCTTCCCAAAGGACTTAAGACATCATACTGTATAGACACATGAATACCAATATTTACAGCAAAACAATTTATAAAACAAAATTCTGGGAAGAGCCTATATTCCTCTCAACAGAGAATTAGATAAAGAAAATGTTGTATCTATATATAATGGGATGCTAGTCAGGAGGTATAAAGAACTACAAATTTGAGCCTTTCTGGAAATTGGGTGCACTTGGTAAATATAATGTTGAGTGAAACAAATGAGGCACACGAACTTTAATACAGTATTGCATCTCTCATCTGAGTAAAACAAAGTATAAACTAAAACTAAACAAAAATAAAGGAAGGATAGAATGATATAAGGGGATCGATCTCTTCCACATAAGAAGGGGTCCAGGGCATAAAAGGATAGGTGTGAGGGGGAGGGGATGTGGAAACAGGTAACATGAAGATATGTCATGTATAAAGTCCTAATATCCTCAATGAATGTGAACATTATATGCCATAAATATGAATTAAGATTAATAATATCAACAAGAATGAAAAGAGATTGGGGAACTAGAGAAAGTGCAGATAGAGTGGAGGTAAGTAGATTTTTAAAAGAAACAAGCTTACTATGTACATGTACCAATTACCCCCCAAAATTGTAAAATGCATATACTGCAAATTTACTGATAAATGAAAATAATTAAAAATTCATGATAATCTAATTTTCATTGCAAGTCACATGTTTTGTGTATATGCTGATGATTGTTATTTTGCTTAACACCCAGGTACTTTAATAGAATGTGAGAACTGGATCTATGATGTGCCCTTTTTCTACTGCCAAACTTCAAGTAAAATACAAATCTAAAAAAAAGCTTTCAATTTGCAAGAAAATTTGAAATAAGAAAAAAAATTATCCATCTTTATATAAAATAATCCTAAAAACTGTCCAAATATTCATGATTTACTCTGATTTACCTATGAGCTTTGAAATTTTGAACATGAACATTCATTTCTTACCCTGTATCTGGGTATTTTTACCCAGATAACTAAATGCAAGTTGAGTCCTAGGGACAACAGACATCCTATTCATTAATTTAATTAGAACCTTTTCCACTTATGTTTTCAATTATAATCATTGTTTATTTGAACTATAGTCACGTATCTTCATTAGAAGCATCAGTAGCTATCTGGAAATGAAAGTGTGCTTGACATTCATAATTAACTGTAAAATTAATAGGTTTGATTTCTGATAAAATAAGCAATGTTTTTACAAGATGAAAATGAAAATTAAGGACAGGGTTCGAATAAAATTCAGCCTTTATGATAAAGTTAAAAATAAGGCACAAATTAATGTGGATGCTATTTTCTGACAATACTCCCTTAACTTTGCTTCCAAAGTTCATTGGTTAGCTCTTTTTTTTTTTTTGCAAAACAAAACATTTCCAACAAATAAACAAAGGCCCTGGAAGCAGGTTTCATAGAATATCATTTCCTTCTGATAACTGCATTATCTCCCTGATCCAATGTAAACATCACGTTGGAAAAAAAAAAAGGAATCAGTGAGTGAACAGCTTTTTCATTAAAAGAAGCACCAAAAATTGGAAAAGGGTGGTGAGTTGGGAGCCAGAAAATTGGGGATTTGAACTATGGTTCCATTACTTACCAACTTGATGAGCTTAAACAAGTTATTAATTTTCTATATCTCTATATCATCATCTGAAAAGTATATACTAATGACATTTTTATAAATCTCAAATTAAATAATAAATGATGAAAATGGTATAAACTATACAATGATAGGTAAATTTTTTGTATTATGTATTATTTTCAGAGGAAACATGGTAGCTTGGTAATAAATGTGGAAATTGTAGGACATGTTAAGGTGTTTTATATGTAAACATATCAAACAAATATTTCAAACTATTTTACATATTCAACAGAAATAAAAGAGGAGAAAAGCTCAGCATTCATATGCTCATTCCCTCACTAAATGACAATGTCAGTTTAGCTTCATTTTTAATAATATTCTTTCTTATGAATTGCCTTGAGAATTACCTCTTTAAAATGATCTTCCCATTTTTTACCTTAGTAATTACAACTTACTTAAGAAGACTGGATACTTTCATTGATGGATTGGAATAGTTTTATTGCCTTAGTCTTATACTTGTTAAGACAGCTCTTGCTGATATACACAAGGTCTGGCTGCAAAACTTGGAGGAAGACAAATTTTTCTCTGGCTGTTTTCTACAACCCAGGTCAACATCAACATGGCCCAGTCATGGGGCTTTTAAAAGATATTTTCTCCTTTCTATCCATTTGTCTATTAACTAGACAGTTTCTGTTATCACCTGGATGTCAATTCAGTGTATGTCTAATAATTAGGCTCTGAGAAAATAACCAGCTTAAAGCACATCTTCTCTCAGTGTTTTGCTTTTCAAAAGGCATTTATGGGAAAGAATAAAAGGCCTAAAGGTGTAAAATATGATGATGAAATTACATTCAATAAGTTTCATTGTATAGTCAATTATATACTTAACTCATAGGGTTTACTTTGAAGGTATTAAAACATGCAGAAACTCAAATTTCATCTGTTGAAGAAGAGAGGGCAATTTAAAAAAATAAAATTTATAAAATACTCAGCTAGTGACTTACTTTCTTGTAAATTGCATATTTTCTAAAAACATAGATCTTAGTAAAACCTGAATTAAATGCTGGCACTGATTCTTTAAGGTCTTATTAATTTTAATTTTACTCTACATGGCAATGCAGAATACATTAATAATGATCAAAGTCTACTGAAAAAGAGTTAGTAGATACTGTTGTGTACCAAAATGTATAACAAGAGAGGGTACATAAGCATCCCCAAAAAAAGGAAATGAAAGAAATCTGGCAATAGCAAATAAATAATTACCTGAATACAATTTAGTACTTTTTCAGAGCTAAATTTACCAAAGACTATATTTAGTTATTTGAGCTCATAACTGAGGACACAAAAGAAGATTGTATCTCTAAGTAGACATTCTTAGATACTGTCTTATATATTGATCCCTTGCTCTTGGCCTTATAAGAATCTACCATTATGTAGATGACAATCCTGGATCAAATTTTACTGACCCTTAAGAGTAAACATATTATTTCTCACTGGAGAAAGAAAGGGCAAAGAGGTACTTCACTGATGATGCTGTCTTTTAATGATAAGTTTATTTGAGAAAGTGCATGAATATAAAGGAGTAGATTTGGTGTTCTAAATTCAACTTGTTCCACAGTCCCCAACAAGACCCATCTTCAACTAGTAAATTTGAGGAAAAAATGTGTTTCATAACTTTTCCTGAATTATCCATTTTATAGTTGCTTGTCTGTCTGAATTATTCTTTCTTATTACTCTTATGTATCTTTATTTAAAACCACTGTTTGCTTCATTGAATAACAATGTCCTGCAACTATTATACTTTGATGTAATTCTGGTATGAATACATTTGCTTATATGCAAAGATGATGTGGAAATATACACCTTCACCTTTATTTTTGCAAAGTATAGGAGTTTTTAAGTACTTAAATTGCACAACAGTAGAATTTAATGAACCACTGCAAGTATAAGATGAAAATTAGAATACTGGAAAGAAATAGAAAATTATAACATAAATATAATAGTACAAACAGTTAAATGGAGAAAACTATCTTAATTCCTTGATGTACATTTCATTCACTCACAGACGACCCCAATAGTTTCTAGCTTTCTTCCCATAGTTCAAGGTCTAGTCTTTATATTCTCTTTAAGAGAACCATCTTAGTTAAAAGTTCACACCAGTTTTTAACTACCTTTTACAATACTAAGGATTTTTAATCTTTATTATAGAGTTGGTCTTTCTCTGGGATCATTGCTTCCCACCTCCACCACAAAGTTCAAGGACACAATGTCATGGAGCAGCACAGTTTCAAAAGTCTGAGTTATGAATGAAACATGATGAACAAAGGGTGGAGTAAATGCAGTCTTTCAGTGAGAAGAATGCCCTTTTCAACTGAACAGTTAAAAATGGGATTTTCTGATGAAGTTATTTAATTCCCTTAGAGAGAGATAAACATATTGTTTCATCTAATCATGTCTTATGATTATCAAAAATTTAACTAGTATATCTGTATCTCTCTCTCTCTCTCTCTCTCTGGTGAACACAAGCAAAAGTTGTAATTCACAAAGACAGTTGTACAGTCAAGCTTCATGTTAAGAAGAATTACCATAGATGTACTCTGATATACAAAATAGTATGAAAAAAATTTGATGTATTATGATTTTATATTTACAATTAAAAGCATTGATATATGTACATATATATCAACTTAATAATAATTAAAATATCAAAATAGTCTCACACCCCATCCTCATTTTTTTCAATTTTAATTTTTTTATTAGTATACATTTTTGATAAATTTAATAAACACATTCCTCGTGGGGAGTTGGTACATGTATATAGCACAACCTTATTTTTTTTAGTTCCCTTTCCCTCCCTGTCCTCTCCTCTCCCACTACCTTTTGGTATCTTTTGTTTTTGCAAAGATCTATCTCCCTATTTCCCACTATCTAGTTTTTATTTTGCTCTTTATTTATATTGTGGGTTTCTTGTTTAAGAGATACCTTGAAATATTTAAGCTTGTGTGTCTGATTTATTTTACTTAACTTTATTTTCTGAAAGTGAATCAATTTCCCTAAAAATGGCTCAAGTTTATTCCTGAATAGTACTTCATTGTGTATAAATACCACATTTTCTTAATTCATTCATCCATGGGTAGAAATATAAGCTGCTTCCAAGACTTAGCTACTGTGAGTTGTACTGCTATAAAGATAGATATGCAAGTATTACAGTAATATGATGTTTTTAAATCCTTTGGAAAGATACCTGGAAAAGAAATACCTGCATCAAGTGAAATTTCTATTTTCAGTCTTTTAAGGACTCTTATTGATGATAGCCATTCTTTCCACATAAATGGAATCAGTGTTTTAATTTTTGTTCATATAGTGACCAAAACAGTGAAGATTTTTTTTAATGTGCTCATTGACCCATTTGTGTTTTTTCTTCTGAAAAGTGTCAGTTCATTTCAATTGCCCATTTTTTGGACTGGGTCTTTTATTTTACATCAACTAATTTTTTGAGTTCTTCATATTTTCTAGATATTATTCATCTGCGTGAGAAATAGTTGAAAATAATTTCCACATTTTTTGTATTTTCTGTGCTTTGTTAATGATTTCTCTTGCTGTGTAGAAGTTTTTTATTTTGTTGATTCTTGGTATTATTCCTTGTGCAATTGAAGGTCTGTTCAGAAAGTCCTTCCAGATACTTATGTCTCCAAATTTTTAGCTATTTTATCTTCCAGATATTTATGTGTTTTGTTTTAACATTTAGACCTTTGGTCCATTTTTAGTTTAGCACATGGTGAGAGATATAGGCCTAACTTCATTCTTCTGCATATGGATAACCAGTTTTCCCAGAATCATTTGTTAAACAGGCTGTCTTTTTTCCAGTGTAAGTTTTTGGGCCCTTTGTCAAAGATTGAGTATCTTAATGTGCCTGGAGTTGTTTCTGCATCCTCTGTTCTGTTCCCTTTATCCACCTGATTTTTTCCCAATACCATCATGTTTTTTTCAGAAGAGCTTTGTAGTATAATTTGAGGTCTGGGATTGTAAATCTCCTGCTTTGTTCTTGTTTCTCAAGAATTGGTTTTGCTATTCTAGGACTCACCTGGTTCTACATGAATTCTAGGATCTTTTCTCTAATTTTATGAGGAATGTTATTGGTGTTTTGATTCAGATTGGATCAAGTCTATATCAGTTTTAGAAGTATAGCAATTTTGATAATATTTATTCACCTATCCAGGAAGATATCTTTCCACTTTCTATTATCTTCTTTAATCTTCTCTTGCAGAGCATTCTACTTTTGTTGTAGAGGACTTTCACTACTTTTCTTAAGTTAATTCCTAAGTATTTAATTTTTTATGCTATTGAGATTGGTACTGTTTCCCTAATTTCTTTTTCATTGTGTTTATTATTGGTGTCATGGAACACTATAATTTGTGGGGGGGGGTGTTGACTTTGTGTTCTGCTATGTTCCTGAATTTGATTATTAATTCTAGGAGGTTTTTGGTGAAACACTTTGGGTCTTCTAAGTAGATTTTATTATCTACAAATAATAGAAAATTGACTCTTTTCCCTACACATATCCCATTTTTTTCTTTCTGTTATGTGATTGTCCTGGCTACAGTCTTGAGATCTATATCGAATAGTTTTGATGATGGCATCCATCCTTCTCCTGCTTCTAAATTTACAGGAAAAAATTTTCAGCTTCTCCCATTTAATATGATGTTGGCAATTGGTTTTTCATGAACAGCTTTTATTAGACTAATATAAGGTCCTTCTGTATCTCTTTCCTTCAGGAATTCTATCATAAATGTATATGGGATTTTGGAAAAATTTTCTTTTTCTCCGTCACCTGAAATGATCATGTGATTTTAATCTTTGCTTCTGTTTATGTGATATATTTCTTGATTTGCATATTTTGAACCATCCCTGCATCTTGATGAATCCTAATTCATCTTGACACATGATCTTTTTGGTGATATGTTGCATTCTCTATCCCATTGTATCATTGAGGATTTTTGCCTCTGTGCTTATTAAAGATCTCTTTAATAAGAGATATCTTTTTTACTTGGTTCCTTTTCTGGTTTTGAAATTAGAGAAATGCTAGCTTTCACAAAAGATTTCAGGAGTACTCCTTCCCTTTCAATTTCTTAAAAGAACTTAAGTATTGATGTTAGATCTTCCCAGATTTTTTTTGTAGAATTGAGTCATAAATCCATCTATCCCTGGAAATTTCTTAGTTTATAGGCTTTATTTTTTATTATTATTTTAATTTCTTCAGAGGTTATTGGGTTATTCATGGTTTTTAAATCTTCTTGGTTCAGTTTTAGTAAATATTATGCATCTAGAAATTTTTCAATTTCTTCTGAATTCTCCATTTTATCAAAATACAAGTTCTCAAAGTAGTTACAAATATTCTTCTGGATTTCAGCAATGTCCTTTGTGACTTTGACTTTTTTATTTCTAATTACAATGCCTTGTGTGTTTTCTTTCTTATTTTTGGTAAGATTGCCTATTTTATTTATTCTTTCTGAGGACCAGCTTGATTCATTGATTAACTGCATTATTCAGTCTCTAATTAATTTCTGCTCTGATCTTTATAATTTCCTCCTTGTACTAGTTTTAGATTTGGATTACTCTTGTTTTTCTAGGACCTAGAAGTGCATCAATAAGGTATTTATTTGGACATGTTCTGTTTTTTGATCTGGGTATTCATAAGTATAAACTTAGGCCTTGTTTCATCATCTCTCATGGGTTCTGCTATGTTGAACTGTTGCTATTGTTTGATTCCACAAACTGTTTCAATTTTTTCCTTGATTTCTTTTGTGACCCATTGATTTTTCAAAAGTTTTGTTTAATTTACATGTGTTTGCACAATACTTTCTTTTTCCATTGATTTCTAGTCTCATTGCACTATGATCTGATGATATTTATGAGATAATTTTGATTATTTTACATTTAATTATGTGTGCTTTATGTGCTAGCATGTGATCTATTTTGATGAAAGTCTCATGTGCTACTGATAAAAATGTGTATTTTGTTGTTCAGTGGAATACTCTGTAGATATTTATTAAGTCAATTTTTCTTTCTACTCTAATATTTATTTTTTAGTTATTTTTGTCTAGTATATCTATTTGTCACTCTAAGATACTGGCTTATTTTATGTCCAGGAAATTAGTTACTTTATGAAGTTGGTTGTTTTGATGTTTGTTGCATATATGTAATTGTTACATATTCTTGTTGAATTGTTTCCTTAACCAATATGTACTAGACTTCTTTGCCCCAGGGTGCCCCTTGGGGCCTATGGTGTGGGATAAGTCCACTGCCTCTCACTAGACCTTCCAGCCCAAGGCACTGAGCTTGCATTTGTGGGAGGCAGCCTCCATTTCCTAATAAGCATCTGACGTCTTTGTTCTTTTCCGTGCATTTTTGTCCATTTCTCCAACTTCTCTGTAAATTCTGATTTTCATGTCTTTTTTTATCTAATTCCAAATCCTCTGCTTTATTTCTCTTTATCAACACATTGTTATATAGGTGTCTGGATCCCAGATTTCAGAGCGGCAGAATTTTGCTGCTTATCATTACTCCCCCATTTTCCCCCTGACCATTATATATACACATATATATATATATATATATACATATATATTTCTTGATTTATATAATTATATTTTGTTATATTTGTTTCATCTATAATCAAATTTGTTTTTAGAAAGGGTTGGATTTATGGGGCTGGGTATTTAGCTCAGTGGTGCCGCTGCCTGCCTCTTAAGCACAAGGTCCCGAGTTTAATCCC
>NW_004624851.1:6969476-6983077 GCF_000247695.1 Heterocephalus glaber | reverse complement strand
ATTGTTTTTATTATTTAAATTTTATTAGTACATGTTTGCAGTACATAATGATTACATTTATTATGGGGGATTGGTACATGTACATAACACGTCTCAATTTTTTCCCCTTCTCCTCTACCTCCTCTTTTGCCAGCATCAGATTCATTTACTTACGTTATAATGTCTTATAAAGTTATCCTACATATAGAGATTAACCACCAGAATAATTGGCAAAAAACATATAAAACATGTGAGACATTTATACTAAATTGAAGTACACTTTCATTGTGCATGCTGGATTACAGTAATATTTTTTAGTCTCTCTTTTTACTATTATGTGTCATTAATATTGCACTTTATTTACGTATTGAGTTTCTCATAAAAGAGAAACCAAGCAATATTCAAGTTTGTGTGTCCACTTAACTTTATTTAAATCTATAGTCTCAAGATGCATCCATTTTCCTACAAATGTTTCAAGGTTATTCTTATTTATGGCACAATAGTTCTTTGTGTTTAATTACCAGAATTTCTTTATCCATTCATCTGTTGATGGGTGTACAGGCTGGTTCCAGGATTTAGCTATTATGTATTATCTTATTATTTCTTGCGCAACTGAATTTTTGTTCAGAAAATCTTTTCCTAAATCTACATCTTCAAGACATTTACCTGTTATTCCTTTTAGCGGATAAAGTGTATCTCTTCTAATGTTTAGATCTTTGATCTATTTTTATTTTATTTTAGTGAATGTTTACAGATAGGTCTAAGTCTAGATTTCGTCTTCTACATGTGGAAAGCAAGTTTTCCCAACATCATTTGTTGAAAAGGGCTATCTTTCCTACAGTGAAAGGATTCGGCCCCTTTGTCAAATATAACATAGCTGTGTACCTGGAATTATTTCTGCTTCTTTTATTCTACTCCATTGATCCATGAGTCATTTTATTTGACAATATTATGTTGGTTTTTATCACTGGGCCTTTGTGGTATAACTGGAAGTCAGGGCTTGTGATGTCCCCTACCATGTCATTGTTGGCCAGTATTGCTTTTGATATTCTAGGTCTCTTCTGGTTCCATATCTATTTTAGAATTAGTTTCTCTATTTCTGTGAGGAATGCTATTGATATTTTTGTTGGAATTTTGTTAAATCTGTATATCAGTTTTGGAAGTATGGCCATTTTGACCATATTAGTTCTGACTATTAAGGAACAGGAGATATCTTTCCTCATTTTTGATATCCTCTTTGATCTCTCTATTCAGAGTACTTTTAATTTTTTCAGAGATTTTTAATTTTGTTGGTTAGGTTAAATTCAAATTATTTTATTTTTTGATGCTATTAAGAAAAGTGTTTTCCCTAATTTATCTCCTTATATGTTTGTTATTGGTGTACAAGAACACTACTATTCTTGAGTGTTGACTCTGTGTCCTGCTAAAATACTGAAAAATTTTTCTTTGAGAAATTCGTGACCACCAAACCTGTGTTACAAAAAGTTTTCAAGTATATCCTAGAAAAACAAATGAAGCCAACAATGCCAATAAGATAAAAATCATGACTACAGCTAGCTAAGCAACAGTGGAAAAATAAGAAAATTGGTAGCAGGTAAACAATGCAATGACAGGAATAAGTCAGTACCTTTCAGTAGTAACTATCAATGTGAATGCTCTCCTAATTTCAGACAAATTGGATTTCAAGCCAAGACCTAGCAGAAGAGACAAAGAAGGCTGGAGATTTAGCTCAGTGGTGCTGACACCTGCCTTGCAAGTGCAAGGTCCTAGGTTCGATCCCCAGTACCAAAAAGAGAGAGAGAGAGAGAGAGAGAGAGAGAAACTAAGAAGATTGCTACATACCAATTAAAAAATATTTCCTTTGTTCTTATTGTGGATATTTGCTTGATTTTGATGACTTACTGTGCATTTATTCTTCTAAGACCACACTGATTTCATTTTGATCAATTACATCTTCCTCATTTGATACAGTCTCGTGGGAAAGCCATTAGCATTCACCTGCATCATGACACCAAGCCAAAGGATGATCACATAAAATGCAATTAGACAATCTCTCCTTCAAATTTGATTCAAGGTGAAGATCAAAATTGCTGAAACTAGTTTTCTTTAATCCATTTCAGCATTGACTTTCTGACAAAAATATTACTAAAGAATGATATTGCTTTTTAAATCATAAATTCCCATTTCTCTTAATGTTACTATTGATTATACAAACTCTACTGATTATACCCAGTAATAAAGTCTACATTTCTCAATCCTTCTTACATCCCTGAAAGCCCACCTGACCATGTTTTGATTAAAACCATATGATAAGGGATAAGTTGTGCAATTTCTAACATGTATCTTTAAAATTAGTAGATGCTCCTCTTCTTTTTTATCTTATACTTGAAAAAGCAAGAAAGATGAGCTTTCTCAAATCGTCATCTCAGAGATGACATAGAAACAACATAAAATGTTTATGGACTATTAGGGACTTTGGACAGAAATAATAAAACTTAGCATGCAATTTTGTGATATTTCCATTAGAAACTGATGACACAAATAGATAAAAAGTGACAGAAAGTATAATAATGAAAACTTTTTCAGTCAAACAATACAGAAAATACATACATTTTGTACACAAGTAAGGTTTACAATTTTGACTATGCATCAGGTAAGAAAAGTCTTAAAAATTTTAGTAATATGTAACACACATATCACAGTCACTGACCAGGAGGTAAATATATTAGGAGATAATATTAAAGACCTTTAAAGCCTCAAACTCACTGATAAATTACTCATAGAGTAAATAAAAATTATGATGGAAAGTATAAAGTAGTTACAGTTGAATATCAGTGAAAATTCAATGTAGCAAAAACCCTTTTTCCATAAGGTTTAATATACAGAAATAGAGAATAATATAACAAATTATTTTACATTTAAAACTTTCAACATTTTCCCATTTTGTCTTTTTTCACCTTAAATGAAGATCATGGAAATCATAATGGAGTTGTCCACTTCTCCTTACCAATTTCATACCCATCCTTACCTTACTGGAAGCATCCTCTTTTATGATTATGGCATACATACAGCATACATGTTAATTTATTAGTCAAGATTTTTCAGGTAAACAGAATAAGCAAAAATTTACATATATATATATATATATAAATATGGAGGGAGCGAGAGAGCGAGAGAGAGAGTCGTGTATCAATTTTTTGCCTCATCACTGGCACAAAATACTCAACACCTGCAACTAAAAGAGCAATAGTTTAATTTGGCTTATGTTTAAGTCCATAGTCAGTCTGCTCCAAAGCACAGTGGCATGGCAAAGGGGCCTGGAAGAAGAAGAGAACTGCTCAAATCATGCTGGACAGAAAGAGAAGAAAATTGAAGACGCCAGCTGAGAAAGATTAAACCCTTCCAGGCTACAGTTTCAGTTACTTACCTCTTCTGACTAGGTCCCAACTCATAATAACAGGGGGAGTACAAGCCCCTATAATCAAATCACCTGCAAAAGCCCTGTTTATAAGCACAAAAGCCTCTTGGGCACATCTAGATATATGCCACAATGTTATCTCACTGGCCCTCAAAAGACTGATGTGCATCCCTTTATGAAAAATGTGTTTAGTCCTTCTGTAAGAGTTGCCAAAGTCTAAACAGTTTCAGTAGTGCAGAAACATCCAAAGCTGAAGTTGCCTCTAAGAGTTCAGGCAAACTCTTGGCTGTAAAATCTTGTGAAATTCAAATAAATTTACACAGTTCCAATGTACAGTATAATGTCATGGGATAAACATTCCCATTCCAAACTGAGGACTAACAGGACAGAAAGAAATTTGACCAAAGACCAAACCCAGCATGAGAAACACTAAATCCTGCAGGTATTATTCCAGCACCCAGGACAAACTATGGCTAGATTTTAAGTCCACATAGCATAGGCAATGCACTCCCACGGCATTGCTGATGGTTGTAGCTCTCATGGCTTCTGTCAAACTGGATTTGTTCACACATTGTTGTTGTACTTAGATATTCAATTTTTTCTGACTTCTCCAACTTTCTGGAATATTCACTCCACAGATTCATTAATTCCACTTTCAAAAGCACACTCCCTGACCTTCCAGGTCTTCTTAAATCTGGGTGGAATCCTTTCTTAGAGCATAACACTTGGATTCTGTGTGCCTGTATAACCAGCACAAAGTGGATAATGCAAAGGCCTGCCAAGCAGTAACTGTGCTCCCTTTTATCATGGCTGCAGAGTTCTCTAAGTTTCTGGATGGCTAAGTGCTATGAACCAAATCACAAGAAACAAATTCCCTAGACCATCTTTCTGAAGTATGGTGCCCTGTAGCTCTGTTTTCAAAGCAAAGTCTTTCACTTTTGCAATTTTAAGCATGTGAAGAATTGGTCATTGCTGGCTCCTTACATGCCCTCAAGACAATTTTCTATCATCCTAATAAAAATACTTGGCTTCTTTGTCGTATTAATCTTTTCATCAGTGAAGATCTTTTCTAGTCTACATTCATGGGCCTTTTGTGGTAAAACTGAGAAAATTAGAAATAGGCTTTTTGCTCCTGATTTTCAATATAAATCTCACTAAAAGCTCCAACAGTATGCATGACACAACTCCAATATTAAAGTGTCTTGAAATTTCCTCTGCTAGATTAATTAATCCATTGTCTTTAATCTCAGCCTTTGCCAAAGTCTCAAGACATGAGCAAAATATAGACACAATTTCTGCTAGAGCATAAAACATATAGTACAGCATCTAAATGTCGACGGAGTCTTTCTTCCCCACTAAAACATCCTGAGCTTGGTTACTACTTTCTGCCTTTTTATCAGCATTCTGGTCTTTTGAGTTCCAACAAGAATTTCCTATCAAGCTCATCTTACAGCATTCTATTCTTGCCTATCCAGCTGTTTTCTCCCAAGCTCCTTACAGTCACATCAACGGCCCACTCTTGGTACCAAAATTGGTAGCCGTTAATTTCTTCATTGATGAGACAAAATATCAGATACCTGCAGCTAAAGGAGAAGAGGTTTGTTTGGGATCATGTTTCATTGGCAGGTTGGCATGGCACAGAGGGATGGTAAAGGAGAGCTGGTCACAACATAGCAGACAGGAAGCAAAGTATAAAAGCAGGAGCTTGGAAGGGATACAAACTCTTCCAATGACCTTCCTCTCCCAACAAAAACCCACCTTCTAATTACAAGTCAGGTTGAAGCCCACATAATCCAAATACCTTCCAAAAGCATGGCCTAAGATGCAGCTCTTCAGAATATCTAGATATATACCATAACCCATTACAATGAGTTTCCAAGGTAGAGAACCAGGAGAGCTAAGTGTGTACTTCCATTCCGGAATCCAAATCTCTGGGAAACTAGTTTCAGTTTGAAGATGAGAAATAACTAGTATCCTACTTAAAAGACCCTGAGGCACAAAGGATTATCACTTACTTGGAGGATAGTCAGACTTTTTATATCTGTTTAGGCCTTACTATTGTTTGAACAAGGCCCACCCATATTAGGGAGGACAATACATTTTACTTTTGAAGTGAAATGTTAACCACTTTCATAAAAATCCAGAGTAATAGTTGAAAAACTAAGTTGACACATAAAATTTTTATGTGACATATACACCATTAAGAAATAAAATGTTGCTTTGTACATTTTAAAAACTATACAAATGTTTCTCTACATATTATTTTGCAACTTCCATTTTACTCAGAAATTACATTTTGATTACTATCTTCATTGAGAAATTTGGATTAAATTCATTTCAATGAATCACTAATTTTAATACTATTGAAATAAATCATAATTTATCTCTTTCCAAATTTTTCAGTTTTAAAATTTGTATCTTTTTATCAGTTTCTCTGTACATAAAAGAGCTCATCTAGGATTATATGTATAAATAGTATCTGGCTTGTAGAATATGACTATTTCAAATATATTTAACAACACTAAATCCCCATTCTTGGTAATGAATCAACATAAATTGCCACCAAAGTCTCTTCTAGTCTATGAACGCTAAGGTTGCTAATTATCAATTTTATCAATCACTGTATTGCATTTTAATGTAATAACTGTTTCAAGCTTTTTGTAAACTTAAAATTTTATATTTTGTGGAAGAAATTATTCAAAAATGATAAAACAATTCTAATTGACATAACTATGATTGTCATCAGAATGAATGGTAAAGTAATTATATTTGAAAATATTCTCCTTCATAAATGCTGAGAATAGCAATAAAACTCTTGACAAAACCAACATTCTTCAAAACCCTAAAATTTAACAATAGTTTTGTAACAATTGAAAAAGCATTTATGAAAAAATCTAATTGAAGTTTAGTATAAATTTCAAACTCACTAGTGGTTAAGTTATCTTGATGTCATCCCTTTCTGCTCAGCTCTTTGAAAACCAGTTTTAAAGTCATGGTGGCAACTAAGTACAGATCCCTATAAAATGGAACCAAAAAGACTTGAAAATTCCTAAAACCTTTACTGAGAGAATTACCTTATTTGAGCTTACTGACAATTTACTGTAAACTCCTACTCATAAGACTTTATTTGACTTAGTTTGACTTACATTTCTCTCAGTGTAAGAAATTTTTTTCCGGGGAATTTGTTGAAAATAATCACTGGCAATTGATAATATTACAGTGGGCTAGATTGTTAATAAGAACTAGAGAAAGTTCGAAGATGATAAAAAAAGAAAAGAAAAATGTGGAGAATAATATGTCAATACAGAGCTTTGATTGTGATGTTTTTTTGGGTATCTATGTGACCCAGAAATATATACAGAACTACATGTATATATCAAATTTAGTATATTTCAAGGTAATATCTGAGAAAGCCCTACACTTTCAATTCTGACTTCCCTTGCTTCTCTATACAAGCAAGAAACATAGGCTATGTCTATTCCCCAAAATATACACACTCAGGTTTCCTACAAAGACTAGAGGGTGGATAAGTACAAGATGTTTAGGAAAATCTTTGTTAACCATTAACAGGCCAAAAAATCTAAACAAATTGAGTCTTCAGAGCTCACATATCATAAGGATACAAATTTTACAAAATTAGTTTAGAAATCTCATTGCACACACATCTAGAACTAAAACAATAAAAAAGAAAGTCAAAAGAACTTGGAGCTGAGTAGAAGAGACTGATTCTCAGAATTACTACATTGTACTACTAAAATTTTGAAGTTTCATCAAAACAATGGAAGGGACAAGAGAAGAAATGTAAAACAGAAGGAAAAAAATGGAAACAAAGCTTTTGTACACAGGGAGGGGAGGGGCAAAAGGGGAGGAGTGAGTGGAAAAAAATAAAATTTATTAAATAAAAAAATGCTGAGACATGCAAAAAAACCTACATTCTATATCTCATACATAAGACTAAAATCTATGAAAACAAACTGTTCCTGAAAAACTCACACTGCTAAAAAATGACTTAAAGTTAGTTATCTTAAATATATTTAAAGAAATAAAGAAATGTAGTTCTAGTCTAAGGATTTAGAATTTAAGAGAAAACGATTTTTAAAAAGTGAGTACCAATAAGAGATATAAATTATTTTAAAAAACAACTAAAATTTTGAAGCTAAGAAGTGCAATACCCAAGTTAAAAAAAAAAGTTTTAAGTGGTGGTCAAGAGTAGATATGAGGTAGGTAAAGAATGAGCTAACCTAACTCAAACATAAAGGAATTTGTATCATTCAGAATGAAGAATACACAATTGTAGAAAATTGTAGAAAAACTGAACTGGGCAACAGAAATCTATGGGACAAAATCTTTGAAAATTATTACATAACTGCATAGAGTCTAAGGAGGGAAGAGAGAGAGATAAAGAAATTATAAATGATAAGTAGTATCCAAAATTTTATAAAAAACTTAATCTCTGCATCCAATGATATCAAGGCATTCTTCATAAAAAAAAACTTGGAGATATTTATACATAGGCTCACTTTAATCAAACTGTTAAAGGATAAATGCAAAGAAAGAATTTTGAAACCAATAATAAACTGCATTCATCAAATCCTCTAATAATCATAAAAATCTGAGGCAGTGCAAGGATATATTTGAAATACCGACAAACAGATTGTTCAAAAAATTCTATATTCGAGGAAATTGTCAATCAAAATTGAAAAAAATTGACATTTCCTTATAAAATATTAGAAAGACAGACCATCAATAGTTCTGTAAGAAACACAAAAGAAAGTACTTCCAGCATAAATAAAAGAATACAATAAATCAAACAGAAGAAATAAAGATTATAAGTAATCGCAAACACTTTTGTAATATAAAAGAACAAAACAGCATTTTTATATTTCTTTCCCCCCATTTTATTGACAAGAAGACTACATAAGTAAAAATTATAAATTTGTATGGATGGATACGTCATGTAGTAGACACAATTTACACAAAAATTATACAGAAGAGAAAGTGGAATTCAAATTGGTAGTAATTCTAAAATGAATTGTGATATCATTCCAGCATGGCCACTAAGAAAATTTCTAAAAGTGATAGTAAAATATATGATTTAAAATAGTGTACTCAAATCTATTTATTAAACAAAAAGGGAAACAATAATGAAAAAATAGAGAAACAATAATTATGTGACATATGGAAAACAAATTACAAAATAGTAGATATAAATCCTAGTATTTAAGTAATTACATGAGACACGAATATATTAAATAATGCAATGAAAATTGGTGATTAAAGGATTAGTAAATATCTCAGCAGGCATACTTTTACAATGGATATATTTTAAAGATTCATGTAAGTTGAAGGAAAAACGTAAATTTTACCATTCAAGGAGTTACCCCTCCCCCAAAGTGGAGACACTGTAATAATATTAGACCAAGTAGAGAGAAACAAAAAAATCATAGCAAAATACAAAAAGGAAATTTTATAATGAAAACCATCAATCCACCAAGGCGACATCACAAGTATATGCATTTACACTCCTAACAATAGATTCACAATATAACTGAATATAAAAGCTTGAGTGTATTGAAAGGGAAAAAAGTTGACCTAATCAAAATACTTAGAGTTTTCATTACTCGACTTTTAATGATATAAATAACAAGAATGAAGGTCAGCAAGGAAATAAGTTTGAACATTATAAACCAACTAGATCTAACAAACATCTATAAAACACAGCAAAAATAACAGTAAAATACATATTTTTCTCAGTTGTACGTGGAACATTTTCCAGAAAAAAATTACATGTTAGGGCATAAATCAAGTTTCAATAAATTTTAAAACACTGACTTAATATTCCTTTTTTTCTTTTTTTAAAATGTTCAGTCTTTTATTTAAAAACTATAAACAGTCACCAAAGTAAATAGAGCCATTCTATAACATAAACTGTTAGATCTATAGTTTTTACTGCACATCCTAAGAACACAGCAAAAATGGTGGTTGGGAGGCCTTCCACATTTTTGGATGCTAATATAATAGAACAGGCAATAAGCAGTTATAAATGGGTACATTTCAAGCTTGGAGGGAAAAGACAATTTGAGAAAGTGAGCAGTTTCTGAGCAGGAATGTGGTTCAGTATTAAGAATGGAAGAATAATACAATAAAATTCCACTGTATATTAAGATAGAAAAAATAGTGAAGAAAGTATCATACCTGCACATAATGCATATATAACACAGGAGAAAACCTGTATAAAATCCCATGTATTTAAACCAATTTACAAATACAAAAAATTCTTTCCAAGCTCAGAGCTTGCACATGACAAACATGTCATGGATACATGTGGATACATGTTAGGGAAAACCAAAAAATACCTTCAAATAGTTTTTCTTCTGCAAAAATGACATGAGATATATTATTCCATACTCTTTCAGCCAGCAAAATGAGTTCTACAAGGTGTATAATACAAGAAAAAAGGGGGAAAATAATCACAGTTCCACAAAACTGTTCTGACTTTATAGCACTGGTACCTTTGCAGAAGTATTTACACACATTTAAAGAACACTCCTCCACTGCATGGAATATGTCACAATTACTTGATGGAAAGTCTAAAAAACTTTAGAGCCTACCAATAATCCTAGGACACCACAGAATGTATTTCCAATGGCTGCAGTGGCATGAAAGTGTTCCTTCTGTTCACAAATATTTACAAGATGTATTAAGACTGGTAAATTTTTATGATAATAAATAAGTGAAAATATATTGGCTCAAGTAAGAAAACCAAGCTACTGATTTCTAAACAAAACACACAATCCATAGCTAGATATTGGTGGCCCCCTCTGAGACGGGGGTATAGGTGTGCTGAAACTTATTTTAGTTTTTCAAACCAGCTTAAACGGTTTTGTAAATATAAAACAGTGCTCCTTTTTGGATATAAATAAAAATATTTAATGCTTCTATTTCATCTGCTCATGTAGGTTTTACAATATTCCATGTATATTCCAATGTGGATGGTACTGAATTCTGATCATAACAGTTTTCATCAGGATTTATCAGATCTGAGAGACATCCTGCACATAAGTTGGGTGACAATACCACAGCAGTTCCTTTTTTTTTTCTTTTTAAGATTTTTTAAAATATAGAACAAAGGGATTCATTCAGAGATCAAAATATGAAGCTTCTTCTCAGCAACACTGGAGGAAATAAAATAATTCATTCCACTGTCTCTGTTCCATTAGACTTGGTGCTTTCTTCAGTAACAGTATGTGAAATATATCTGACATTAACTTTGAGTCCCCACTGCGTAAGTGGAATTATTTTTCACTGCAGCATTTCTGAGTCTTGTTCTTTACTCTGAACTGTAAAATTAAGTTCATAAAGGCATTTGGCAAGGGTGGAGGAAGCTTCCATGTAACACTGACTTAATATTTGTTTGATAACAATGAAATTAAATTAAATATAAGTATTAGAAAAAATCTTGGAATATTTTTAAATATTTGGGAAGTTAAACAACACTCACCTAAAAAACTAATGGGTCAAAGCAAAACTCAAATTATGAATGTTAATATATTTTAGTTAATAATGGGGAAAACAACATATTACATTACAAAGGATCAAAATAATGCAATGATTAAAGGGAATTGTGTTATTATAATTATGTACATTAAAACATTTTAAAAGTTTAAAACTCAATGATCATATTGTCCATCAAAAGAAAGATGCAGTAAATTCTAAGCAAATAAAGAAAATAATAAAGAAGATAGAATAAATAAATAGAATACAAAGTAAAAAAGAAGCAGTAGAGAAAAGTCGATGAAAATAAAAGTTGGTACTTTGTAAAATTCAACAAAATTGAGGCCTGTTTAACCAGTATGGCCAAATTAAAAAGAATGGAGATTCATTAGTAACCATATGGACAAAGGAGAGAACGTAAACAATGATACTACATAAATAAAAAGGATTATAATGGAAGAATATAAATAAATGTATGTGTAAACAATTATAGTACTCACATGAAACTGTTACATTTTTAGGAAGGTACAAACTACTTACACTGACTCAGGAAGCACAAATGTGAACAGGCTTAATAAAAGTAAACAGGTAAAATTAATAACCAAAAATTACCAACAAATAATAGCATAAGAAAATAGATTCAATGCTGAATTGTAGCTTAAATTTAAAGAAGGAACAGTAATACAAACTTCTCCAAAAATAGATGAAATAAGACAATTTCTTAATTTACTTGATGAGGCTAGCCTTATTTTGACATAATAACTATATAAAAGCATTACAAGAAGATAAGTACAAACCAATATCCATTGTTAAAGTAAATACCAAAATTCTCTGCTAAATACTAGTCGACAGATTACACTAGTATATAAAAAATTATTCTCATTGATCAAATAAAAATTATCAAAGAAATGAAACTTTTAATACTCAGAAATAAACCAATGTAACCCATTATATTAATATGAGGACATAAATATGTTTGTCTCAATAGACACACACTAAATTGACAAATTATCACAGAATTTGGAGATTAAAAAAGAAGAAACTATAGATACAAGAATTCTTGACTTGATTAAGGTTTTCTACAAAAAATCCACAGAGAACTTTACACTTAATGGTGAAAACCAGGGTATTTTCCTTAAGATCAGGAATAAGGCACAGATATCTGCACTCACAATATTTATCAAAAATCCTTCTGTAGTTTCTAAACAATGTGATTTGTTCAAAAAATATATGAAAGCCATTTCAATTGGAATGGAAGAACATCATTTTATTTTATTTTATTCTGAAAGAAGAAATAATAAATCCTAGAAGCAGTCTATATGCCCATTAACAGATGAATTATTAAAGAAAACATTATATTTATATACCATAAGGTAATACTCCATTATGAGGAAGAATAAATATGAATCATTTGTGGAAAAATGAATGTACTTTGAGACCATAATCCTAGGTGAAATAAATCAGACATACAAGCTTAAACATCGTATGGTTTCTCTTATATGAAAAACCCAAATATAAATAAATTAAGGACCAATATAAAAGATAGATGTTATGAAACAAGGAGACAGATCTTTTGCAAATGGGAAGGGGACCAAGACATAGAGGGATAAGAGAGGGAGGAAGGGAGAAAGAATGTAAAAAATAATAAGATATTTTTATACATGTACAAGTTCCCCACAGTGAATGCAATCATTATGTACTGCAAACATGTACTAATAAAAATTACAATTAAAAATTTAATCTAAAGAAAATTATTAGATGTAATAAACAACTTCAAGAAGACTGAAAGGTCAAAATAAGAAACAATTTTATCTCTATACATTAACAGTACATAACCAAAAATGATATTAAAACACACCGTTTTAGAAAATATTAAAATAAATTTAGAAAGAGATCAGTGGAATAGAATTGAGAGTCCAAAAAGAACACATATGCTTATGGTAAATTATGCTAAAACATGATATCAAGATAATTCTTTGTGAAATGTATAGTCTTTTCAACAAAAGATGCAAAAAAATTTAGATCTTTGACTCATACATAAAAATTATCTTAATGTGAAACAAATGTTCAACTTAAAGTTAAGTTAAAACTATTGTATTATTAGAAGTACATGGAGATATAAATCTTAGTGGCCTTGAATTCAACAATAATCACTTAGATATATGGAATGTCTATCACAGGCACAACCAAAAAGGCAAAAAATAGATCAGTTATGGCTACTACTAGGAAGAAGAACGGAATGGTAATTACCTACAATGAATATAGGGTTTCTCTTTGAAAATATTGTGTAATTGGGTAGTAATAATGGTCAGTGTGATGGCTAGGCTTGATTATTATGTCAACCTGATTGCCAAGGGAGCCACTTAGGGGACTATTGGCACATATTTCTGGAAGTATCTGGGTGGGTTCATGCGGAAATGATATTTGGTATTATTTAGACTCTTGCTGAAACCACTGATTCTTCAAAGAAGGTATTATTGCATTCTTTGTTTTATGTAGGATTGTATTAATACATTAGGTGAAATTATTCACTTGTTTTCATGTTTATTTGGTTTATGGAAATGTGTTTGGCTGTGAAGTTGACAGGGGGTAGAATGTGGCAGTTATGCTTCATTTTATCAACTTGATCGATTTAGGAGCTGCTAAGGGAATCAGATGCACACATTTCTGGGTGTGTGTGGGAGGGTCATGGAGTCATGACCTGGGGTGA
>NW_004624851.1:6923114-6949637 GCF_000247695.1 Heterocephalus glaber | reverse complement strand
CATTAATTTGTCTTCCAAGGTACTTCTTTGAAGTTGTCAAATTTATTTTGAAAAAGATTTTTGTAATATGTTTTCTATATCCTTTTAAATTCTATAAAATCTGTGGTAATGTCTCCTAGATCTTAATATTGTAATTTTAAAAATGTATAACTGATATTGTGTAACAGGAAGAAAAGGTCTAAAAGAGTAGGGGAATTGGGAGGGGTAGGGGAAGGGAGAAAAGGGAAAGGAAAAAATATGAGAAGAGGAAAAAAATGGAAACAAGGTCTTTGCAAATTGGGAAGGGTGGAGGGGGTGAATGGAGGGCAAGGGAAGGAGAAAAAAAATAAGAACCAAGAGACTCAGGTAATGGTACAAGATCCCAATGATGAATGTAACTGTATTTTATACTTAAAATGTACCAATAAAGTTAATGGGGGAAAAAAAAAGAAAATGAATTAAATCTATAGAACACTTTTGGGGACAATTAAAATCATAATTATGTTGAGTTATCCTACATACAAAAAAGGAATGCCTATTTATTTAATCTTTTTGAATTTCTTTTATCAGTGTTTTATAATTTTCATCACATAGAACCTTGTACATATTTTGTTAATTTTAAATCTAACAAATTCATTTATCTTTGTAGTGATTGTAAATGATATTGTACTTTTAAACTTTTAGCGTAGTTTCATCAATATATAGAGAAAGACAAATTACTTTTTTTTTTTTACTTATTTTTATCTTATATACTAAAATCTTGCTGAATGCATTTATCCTAGGGAGGTTTTGTATGTTCCTTGGCTTTTTTGAAGATAATCATGTTATCAGCAATCAGAACAGTTTTACTCTTTGTTTCCAACCTGCATGTCTGTCATTTCCTATTCATGACTGATTCTGGAGAATATACACCTAACTTCCATTTTGTAAGTGTAATAAGATGAAGCAAATTTGCCTTGCTCTCAATCTTAGAAAAAGCTTCTGTCTTTTACTATTCTGTTAGGTATAAGGATATTTATGGTTTTGTTTTGTTTGTTTGTAGGTAATCTTTGTCTAATTAAGAAAGCTCTACCCAGGGCCAGGGATTTACCTCAGTGGTTTTGCCACCTGCCTCTCAAGCGCAAGGTCGTGAGTTCGATCCCCAGTACCCAAAACAAAAAACAAACAAACAAAAAAATAAGAAAGCTCTACCCAATAAAAAAACACGTTGAGTGACTTTATTCACAGTTTGCTGAAAGTCATTATCATATGTGGGGATGAAGTCAATCAATTTTTATTTTTATATTTCCATGCTTGCCATTTGGATTTCATTTTTGTTGAAATAACTACCTTAATTTATAGGGTAATATGAACTTTTTTCTTTCATCATTTGATATGGAGAATTAACTAAATGTTTAGAGTTTAGCCAGATTTTTATATGAGAAATTCAACTTGATCATAGTGTATAATTCTTTTTGTAAATCTGTGGATTCAATTTACCAATAATTGTTGATGATTTTTATATTTATATTCCTGAGAGATATTCATCTGCTTACTTCTTTTTTCAGTACTATTTTTTCTACTTTGAGTAACAATGTAATAATAATTACTGATGACATATTATAAAATGTACTTTCCTGTTTATTTCTGGAATAGAATGCATACATTTGAAGTGAATAATACTTTACATTATTGGTGCAACACTCCAGGGGGGACAATCTATGCCCAGTTACATTTTTGAGGGTTAATTATGAATTCAACTTCTATAATAGTGATAGGATTCCTATTGTTTAATTTTGCTTGAAGAATGGTACTTTAAGGTTTTCAAGCAAATTGGTTTATTTCTTTAAGTTGTCAATTTTGTAGATGTAAAAATTTTTATCGTATTTCTTCATTTTCTTTTTTAAAGGCTTTTAGACTTTTAATGATAAATCTGTGCTTCACTATTTTTTCTTTTCCACTGTGGTGCCTTGGTTCAAGGACTCAGTTCTCTGCATGATTCTGATCACAAACCAAAATGGAGGAGAACTGAATCAAAGTTCCTCATAATGTCAACACTGAACCTAATCATTGAATTTGATTCAGTTCTTGTCCAACACGGTTTGTGACCAGTATCATGGAAAGAATCAAGTTTGTTAACTGAAGCACTACTGTACACATTTCAGTTTAAAAATACGAAACTTTTAACAAACATTGTTAAGTGATTATTACAGTAATGTAAATTAGCATACAAATAAATTTCACATAGTAACTTTTGTGTACACAAATGATAAGAATACCTAAAATATATTCTAGTGAGTTAACATATTACAAATATTATCTCCTATTATGTAATTTATCTTTACCCTCTGTTCTGTGTTTACCTTGCCTTGCAGAAAATATTTAGTTTCATATAACCCCCGTTGTCTATTTTTGCTTTCATTTCCTATACTATTGGGGTCTTGACAAAAGTCATCCTTGTTACTTTCAATGTCCTAAAGAATTTAACTTTTCTCTCCCTCTAACATTTCAGATTTTATACTTATAATTCTTGTTGTGGTAATCTTTTTAAAATTAAGTTTATTGGTACACTTTACGTATACAATAAGATGACATTCATCATTTGGAATATGAACCTTTACATGATATATCTTTTTCCATACTTTTTCTCCCTTCTCCTGCCCTCACTTCAATCCTTCCACCACTCCCTATTTGCAAAGACTTTGTTTCCATTTTTTTCCTTTTCTCATATTTATTACTTTCTCTTCTTTCCTTTCTCCTACCCTTCCCATTTCCCCTTTCATTTTGGACCTTTTTTTCCTATTTCACATTATCTATTTACATTTTGATCCTTATTTACACTTTCAATTTCTCACACCAGATAAATTATTTGGCATTTACACATGTGCATATGTGTGCCCTATTTATTCCACTTAAGAGTATGGCCTCAAGATACATTCATTTAGCTATTAATGTATCTAGTTTCTCATTCTTTATGGCTGAGCAGTACTCCATTTTATTAAAAAAACTACATCTCCTTTATACAATCTCCAGTTGATGAGCAACTGGGCTCTTTCCAAGTTTTAGCTATTATAAACTGTGCTACTATAAATATGGGTGCACATATGTCACTGTGGCATGATTCTTTTAAATTTTGGGGGAAGATACCCAGCAGGGGAATAGCTGGGTCAAATAGGACCTATAATCCTAGTTTTTGGGGGTATCTCCATATTGATTTCCACAGTGGAACAGACTAGAAGATGCAGAAACAACTCCAGACATACTCAGTGACCCAAGTTTTGACAAAGGAGCCAAATACCCTCACAGGTGGAAAGATAACCTCTTTAATAAATGGTGCTGGAAAAATTGGGTTTCAACTTGCCAAAGATTAAAACTAGACCTAGGTCTCTCACCATGCAGTAAACTAAAATTGGAATTGATCAATGATCTAAACATTAAAACAGAAACACTAAACTAGTTGTAAGTGAGGTGAGGTAGAACTCTTGAAGATATTGGCATAGGAAAAGATTTCATGAAGAAGACCTCAGTTGCACATGAACTAGCACAAACAATCAACAAGTAGGATTTCATCTTATTAAAAAGCTTCTGCACAGCAAGAGAAACTACCAACAAGCTGAAGAGACAATCTACAATGTGGGAAAAAATTTTTACCATCTGTTCCTCAAACAAAGGTCTACTATCTAGAATATGTAAATAACTTAAAAATATCAGACCCCAAATTTAAAGACCCAATTCAAAAATGGGCATCTGAAATGAACAGACATTTCTCAGCCAAAGAAGGAGAAACAGCAAATAAACATATGAAAAAATGTTCAACATCACTGTTCATTCGAGAGATGCAAATGAAAACAAAGCTGAGATTCCACCTCACTCCAGAAAGAATGGCTGCTATCAAGATATCAACCAATAACAAATGTTGGTTGGGTTGCGGGGAGAAAGGAACCGTTCTCCACTGTTAGTGGAAGTATAGACTGGTGCAACCACTGTGTAAATCAGTATGGATGTGATCTTGATATTTGGGAGAGATTTTGGTCTTGCTGGTGTTCTATATGTGGATATAAAATATTCTGAATATAACATTTTTTCATCCGAATCTTTGAACAGAACTACAAGGGTCTGGAAAGGACCACTGGATACTATACCACACAGTACTATCGGTTTAGCCCATTTTGTTTAGTGTACAATTTAAGTTTGATTTTTTGTGTGTCTTTTTTTCTTTTTCTTATTCTTTTGTTTTGTTTTTGTCTGGATGATCTCCCAGTGCTGAAAATGGAGTGCTAACATCATCAAGTATTATATTGGGCTCCAAGCCTCCTTTAAAATCTACTAACATTTGACATATATTTGGCTGATCTGATATTGGCTGCCTACATGCTACTAAATATTATTCCTTTCTAGTAAATTATTCCTTTTGTTACTATGCAATGGACTTCTTTACCTTTTTTTTGTCTTTTGATTTAAAATATATTTTATCTGATATCAGTATGGCTATGCCTGCTTTCTTTGGTTTCCATTTAGATTATTACCTCAATTCTTGAGTGCTTCTGTTCAAGCACATTTGAGTTCATGGATAGAAGCATTTAGGAAAGTTTTGCTTCTGTTTGTGAACTCCCAAGTGGGTAATAAATATGAATGAGGCCATTTTCCCTGCTGTGACACTTGGTCATAACTTCCTCTTGTCAAGATTAGGACTGAATACAGACCTGTGAAAACATGCTGTGAACCTCTTGTGTGTACTTTTGACCACAACCAGGACTGTAGAGTATTATTCAGTCCATCATGGCTCCAAAGAATGTGCAGAGCAAGCATGGTGACAAAAGGAAAGTGAAGAGCAGTATGAAGGTGACAAGAATGTGAAAAAATGGTAATAAAAGTAACCAGATGTACAAAGCAGTAGTGAAGGTCACAAGAAAGTGCAGAACAAGAATGATACGAAGAAGGTTTTGAATAAAATAACCATTGAATTTAAGAAGGAAATTGTGGCAAACCATGAGTGTGGCATTCGTGTGACTAATTCAGTCTCAGAGTACAGGATGATCAAGTGGACACTCTTGACTATATTGAAGAATGAAGATGCCATCAAAGGTGCTGAAGAAGCAAAAGTAGTTATAGTGTTAAGCAAGCAGAGGACACAAGTTCTGGAACAGGTGGAGAAACTTTTGTTAGGGTGGTTGAATGAGAAACAGCTGGCAGGTGATAGCATTAGTGGAGCTATGAACTGTGAAAAAGCCAGGAAATTGCACGGTGATTTACTGCAAGAAAATCCCTGTACTAGTGCAACAAATGATGAATTTATAGTCAATAAAGGGTGGATTGATAAATTCCAAAAGAGAATTGTAATGCACAGTATAAGACATGGTGAAGCTTCCAGTTATGACAAGGCCACTGCAGAAGCCTACAAACTAGAAGTCACAAAGGCAGAAGGACACATTGCTCAATAAGTGTTCCACTGTAATGAATCTCAGATCTTCTGGAAGAAGATGTGGAACAGAACCTAAATTACAAAGGAGAAAAGGGCACTTCTGGGGCATAAGCCCATGAAACAGATTGACTTTTTCTGTTGTGTGCAAATGCAAGTAACAATCTGAGTATTAATGCTACTGATTCACCATGAGCAGATCCATTGTGCATTCAAGCAACAGAATGTGAACAAGGATTGTTGTCATGTGGAGGGCCAATGCAAAAGATCAGGTCTCAGTCAACTGTTCATGGAATGGCTGCATGAGGTATATGCACACACCAATAAGAACTATCTTTCTGACAACTGAGATGCCTGAAAGGTAACTTCTTCTGATGAACAATGCACTGGCACATTCTCTAGCCTTAGTGGATGATATGAATGCTGATTATTACTTCATGAATGTCAAGTTCCTTCCCCCTAACACAACATCCCTTCTGCAGCTCATGGACCAATAAATGATCTGAAACTTCAAGAAACTCTACACAAAGGCACTTTTTACTAGGTGTTTTATGTCACTGAAGAGACATAATTGATTCTGAAAGAGTGCTGGAAGAAACATTTCAATGTACTCTACTGCATCAGCCTTACTGAGAAAGCCTGGGTTGAAATCATATACTGGATCTTAAACTCGGCCTAGAGAAATCTGTGGCCAGAATGTGTCGGTGAAAGTAAATTTTAAGGACTTGATGCCAAGATATTAGAGGAAATTGTGTACATGGCAAAGAGTATGGGTCTGGAAATCAATGATGCAGACATAGAGGAGCTTATTGAGAATTATAAGGAGGAGCTGATGACATGAAAACTTGCTGAATTCCAGAGTGAACAGAATAAGTGCTTGTTGACGAGCATTTCACTTAAAAAGAGGAACACAGGGAGGAGATTAGCAGTGATGTGATAAAAGTCATTACGGAAAATTGGAATGAGTGGCAGGATTTCTTTGAAGAGCACCACTCCAACATAACTAATGAACAGAGTGTTGAATATGATGAACAGATGATGTGGTCTCTCATTTCCAGAGGGTTATCCAGTACAGGAAACATCAAGTGACATTAGGCAGATTTTTCATCAAAATTGATCCTGTAGCTAAGAGACAAAGAGGAAACCCCTAAAGGAGATCTCCCTGATGTCCTTATGAAAGTAGAGTCTCCCTCAATACAATAACCTCCTACCCAGCCACCTTCCTCTCCTCCAAGTCCGAAGTTACTCTACTTTACTGTATTTGTTTCATATTTTTGTGGTTGAAAAATACATATGGTTCAGAATGGATTAACCTTGTTTACAATGAACTTTATGGGAAAATTTGATTTGGGTCATGTCTAAAATCAGTTCATGACCACATTTGTAAGGGTCAGAATGGATTAACATTATTTGTATTGACCTTTATGGGGAAAATTGATTCCGTTCATGATCAATTCAGTTGATGACCAGAATCACTGAGCAAAATTAATTTGTGAGCCAGAGTACTACTGTACATGAAATATCTTATTTCATCCCTTCACTTTCAGTTTTTCTGTGTCCTTACTGGTATAGCAATTTTCTTGTAAGCAACCAATAGTTGGCTATTCTATTTTTATCCATTAATTCACCCTATGTCTTTTAATTGGAGAATTTTATCTATTCATATTCATTGTATTTATTGACAAATAGGTATTACTACAGTCATCATAAAATTTGTCTTTTAGTTTTGTTGTAGTTCCTTTATTTCACAGCCTTACATGGCTCATTGGTAATTAAATGAATTATATTAATATGTGCTTTGATTTGTTGCTTATTATTAAGTTTAGTTTTCCTATTACAGGTTTTTGCTTGGTGATTACCATTAAGCTTACATAAAACATATTTTGACCATAACAATATATTTTGACATGAGAGCAACTTAATATAATGATAAAGATAAGAACAGAAAAAAAGAAACAAAAAATATGTTCATAGGAAAATCTCCAGTTTTATTTGATCTTTTTCCACATTTTAAATTGTTTTTATCCCATTTTACATCTTTCTATATTGCCTATCACTTAATGTATTAATATAGTTATTAGTACTTTTGGTTGTTTTAATTTTAGTCTTGATAATAAATACATGACTCAACCACACTTGAAGTATTAGGGCAATTTGAATTTCTATAATTATTTTCATTAGAAAGTTTTAAACCTTTTTTATTTTATTCTACTCATCAACTTCTCTTTACTTCCATTTGAAGAACTTCTTTTATCATTCCTTATGGAATAAGGTTGCCAGAGCTATATTTTCTCTGCTTTGATTCATCTGGGAATATCTTGAATCCCTTCTCCATTTATAAGGATAGATTGACTTGGTACAGAATTCTTGGTTGACAGTTCTTTTTCATTTAGTACTGTAAAAAATCTTAATGCCAGTCTCTCCTGACTTGTAAGGTTTCAGCTGAGAAGTCACCTGTCCCATTAACTGAGGCATATGTATGTTAATTTTTTTTAATTATCTCTTGAAACCCTGAGAATATTCTCTTTATCTTCCACCTGTGAAAGTTTGTTTAGAGGATGTTTTGGGTGTTTTGGCTGTATCTAGATGTACCCCCAAAGCCTCATGTGCTCAGATGCAGCTTATTTCAGGTGGCTGGTCCTAGGGTGTATAATACTGGGATTACAGTTGTATGGTATTGGATTAGTCCACTGTTTGGCTTATCATAGTTCTGGGCCTGGATAATGTGAAGGCCCACCCTAGGTGTGGGTGGCATCACCCAAAACCCTCGCTGTAGCCTGTATGGGATTAAATGGGAAGAGTGGCTTGCTGCTGCTGCTGCTGCTGTTGCTTTGCTGCTTCCTACCTGCACTGTTTCTTCTCTCTGATTCCCTCCTGCCATGCCACCTTATTTTGGAGCCAGCCACTTGTGGACCGAAACCTCTCCAAACTGTGAGTCAAAACAAACCTTCCCTCCTTTAACTTGTATGTGTTGGGTATTTTTTTTCTCAGCAATGAGAAAGGAAGACACCTTGGTTGAGATAAATTTAACTGGGGACCTTTGATTTTTGTGTACCTGGATATTTTTGTACCTGTATTCTTGACTGGGTTGGGGAATTTTCTCTTCTTTTGCAAATAATCTTTCTACCCCATTGGCATTTTTAAGTCCTTCTTGAATCACAATAACATGAATTTACATCCTTAGTCCTGTCTCAAAATTCTCATAAGCTTTCTTTATTCCTCTTCATTCTGTTTTCTCTTTCAACTATGTATATTCAAATAGCTGTCTTTGAGCTCACTAACTGTTTCTTCTTTTCATATAATCCTGCTATTTTTGCCTCCTATTTTGTTTTTAATTTTTCTGAGTGTATTATTTCAGCTCAAGAATTTCTGTGTGACTTTTCAAAAATCACTTCCATCTCTTCATTATGTTTTCCAGTTACAATGTAGAGTATTTTCTATGTTTTCACAAGGTAATTGGATTTTCTTAAAATAACTGCTTTAAATATCTGAGAGCACTTTCATTCTGATTACTGACTTGTCAGTTTCTGGCTTCTGATTTTGAATACAAGGTGAGGTCATGGATTCCTGAAAGCTCTTGAGGCTTGCTGCATGCAAAGTCATCTGGACATAGAAAGAATAGATATTTATTTCAGTCATCCTAATAAGGCTTTTCTTGTGCCTGACTTTCTAGAAATTTTAAGCAGCCTGCTAATTTTCTCTGATCCTATTGCCACTTTCAGTATTAGCAGTATTAGATAATACCCAGATCCAGTTATGGCAGATTTCTGAAGTTGGTGTGTTAACACTGTTTCAGTACTAGAAGTCAATCCAAACCCAGGTTTGTACCGAATACATTGTTGATGTAGCATTCAGAAAAAAACAGAGTAGTAAAGAGATGGTGTTTTCTCCACACAATCCTCAGGGCTGAGGCAAGTTCAGAGGCCTCATCCACAGTTACTGGAGTGCAGCCAGACGGTACAGGATTCTGCATGTCTCTGCAAAAAATTTCAGTGGAGAAAACAGAGTCAGGGTCCCATGTCACTTCTGTGGTCACCAAAGTTGCCATGTTTTGTCACATCCTGAGCCATGGTGAACCAAGACTAGAACAATACTGAGTTAAAATCAAGCCCCACACTCCTATGAGCTGCCTATTGCTAAGTTAGACTCTTTGCATAAAACCAATGTAACAAGCCACAGGTGACTTCGGCTGAACTGGGGCCTCATATCTTCCTCTGACAATGGAAGTGTTTCAGAAACTTTGTGAATAAGTACAATTGAGGATAGGGACCATTGGTGTCCCAAATGTTAATTTTGACCAACACAGCACTGAGTTCTAGTGCAAAGGAATATGTTTAATATCTTACCTACCATTAGTAAATGGGTCTTGCATAATGCTAGGCTGTTTGATTTTGAGGCAGGATGGAAAAAATTAAAGGTATGTAAAAAGGAAACAAGAAAATCATAATTAAATATTGTTCTTTTAATAAAACTGAAATTTCTAGTACCCCACCAAAGTTACCCAGGGCTATCCATATCAGCATTCTTTTGGTTAAATTTAGGCTCCTTCCCTACTAGACCCAAAATTCACACTCAAAATTCCTCAGGCATCCTAAATGTCCAAATATTGGCTTAATTGGGAAAGTAAAGAACAGTTGTATGATCCTAAGATAAAGGAATAGATTGAGAGAATCCCAAAAATATTTACATTACAAAAAATGGGGCTTATTTTAGTTATTTTTCTCATTACTGAGATACAATATTTGACACCTGAAACTCAAAAGAAGAAAGGTGTATTTTGACTTACAGTTTGTAGTCCTTTGTAGAGTTTGCCCTGCCCAAGACAGGGCAATATTGCAGAGGTTCATGGCAGAGCAAAAAATGTGCTCATGGCAGGGAAGTGGGAAGCAGCAGGATCAAGAGGGAGGGAAAGAGAGATAATCTTCCAGGGCATGCTCCACACACACACACACACACAGTCCAATCACCTTTCAAAAGCTTCACTTCTGAGAGAATGAGGCTTTGGGGGGACATCTAGATATAAAACATAACATTGCAACCCTGGCCCCCAAAGCTCATGTGCATCCTTTTATACAAAATACATTTGGTCGACCTGTAAGAGATACTGAAGTCTTAACCATTTAAGCATTGTTGAAAAGTTCAAATATAAAGTCCCAATGCATGAGGGAGGTATAAAAGTTTAGATTTTTAAAATATAAATAAAAGTAACTGGTCATAATATTAAGATAGCTGGCTATAAATACGAGATATTTTATGTAAGCCTCCTGTTGACAACATAGCTTGGAACCTATAGTAGACAGATCAACAATACATGTTAAAAATCATTGCATATTGCCAGAGAAAGTCATCTAATCACATAGAATGCAGAGAACAAAGGGCTACAATACAACTAGAAGATAATTAAAAACAGTTAAATTCTGAGTAATGATTAATTAATTACTTTGGACCTGAGAACATTAAATTCTCTAATCAGCAACAGAAAGAAGTTGGATTGATAAATCAAATATACTCAACTATATGCTGCCTACAAAGGACTCATTTGAAAATATAAGGCACACATTGATTAAAAAGTTATTTGACAGAAAGGCAAAGTAAAAGAGAGCAGGAATAGATGTACTTATGTTATCGAGCAAAAGCTTTAAGTGAAAAATATAAAGGGATACCAAGGTAGAAAGTATATAATTAATATTATAGATTTATCAAGAAGATATAATTACAAATATATATATGCACACAACTTCAAAATAATTAATATATAAAGCAAGTATTATAATATCTGAAAGTATAAATACACTAGAATATGATAATAATGAAATTTAATACTTCATTTTCAATAATAGGCCAATATTGTGAAAAAATCAATAAAGAACCATTGTCAATGGACATTTTATATATATATATATATATGATTCTACATAACAATAGTATAATATGGATTCCTCTTAAGTTTCCACAGCACTTTCTCCAGGATAGACCACAAAAAGCCATAACAAATTTTAAAAGATTGAAATCATATCAAGTATCTTTAATTTAACCACAATAATATCAACTAGAAGTCAAAATAGAAGGAATTTTTGGATACTTACAAATATATAAATATTAAACTTTATTCTAAAATACCAATTGGTCAAAGAAAGTAAAAGTGAGGATTAAAATTGTCTTGAGGACAATAAAAATGAAAACAGGACGTACTAAAATGTGCAAGACAAAGTAAAAGTTCTTCTGAGAGGGAAGTTTATAGCAGGAAATTTCTACATTAAAAAAGAAGAAAAATCACATAAAACTGTTACATTTCAAGAAATTAGAAAAACAAAAGAAAAAGACTGAGACAAATGCTAGAAGAAATGAAATAATTAAGATTAGAGAAGAAATAAATAAAATAATAAAATAATATAATGATATTAAGATTTAATTTTTGGAAAAGATGAACATTAGCAAAATCAAAGCTAAACTAAGAAGAAAAGAGAGAATATTCAATTAAAATCAGAAATAAAATAGATGATGTTACAACCCATGACAGAAATATAAAAGGGATTATAAAAATTTAGTATGAATTTGAACAAACTGGGTAGCCTAGTATGTACGGACAAATTTATGGAAACATCCAAATTTCTAAAACTTAATTATAAAAAAATAGAAAATTTACATGGACTATATTCAGCAGAAAGATTAATTGTACAATCTAAATCCTTCTAACAAATATAAACCCAGAACCAGATAGCTTTACTGGAGAATTTTTCCAAACATTTAAAGATTTAGAGAAGCCTTTCTCATACCCTCTCAAAAATGAAGCGCAAAGAATACTTCCAGAATTATTTTGGGTAGACAGTAAACTCTGATAACAGATCTAGAAAAAGTACTACATAAGAAAACTGCAGTCTAATATCTTCAATAATTATAAATGTAAAAATCTTCAACAAAAATATGCAAAGTGATTTTAACAATATGTTAAAATCTCATATTCCATAAGAAGAAAATTTTTCCTTGAGATGGAAGGAAGCCTCAAAAAAAAAAAAAAAAACTAAACCTAAGCTATACCACAAAAACAGAACAAAATATAAAAAATGTTCAATAGATGAATATAAGATGGGATGAGAATCATGTTTTATATAGGAAGTAGTATCCACAGATAGCTCCAAGATATGCAACAAGGCCAGTCAGAGTGTGGCTGCATGAGATGATAGAGTTGTCAACCACTGGAATACACACTTAATGGGATAGCACATGGGCAAAATACAGAAAATAAAAAATAGTAAGAAGAGAAACCACACATAATCCCAGCACTGGTCCAAAGATGCAGTTGTTTACAGTGCTGCAGAGATATGTAGTTTCCTTACTGTAATGCAGCCCAGAATCTGCTATAACAACAGCAAAGAGATACCAAATTCATGGATGTGGATTCCAACCCATGTCCGGAGAATTAATCGTACTCTGAAATCTGCAAAAATTTCAGGGAAGGCTCTGATTCAACTGTAGCGACACAGTCACTCCACACCCCATTGTCTTCAGAGCTTGTGGAACTTCATGCTTTCCCAACTAGGATTGACCAAAATCTTTAATAACAGCAAACATATTCCTGAACCACAAGTGGGAACCCAGCCTAAGTCTAGAGTCCTAGCTACACTGTGAAACTCACAGATACCCAAATCAGGAGTGCAGATCCCAGCTCATGTCCAGATAAATAACCATATTTTGAAATGCACTAAACTTTCAGGGAAAGAAGACAAACAGGCAGCTTCAACCAGGTATTCACAACTCATCCCAAGTGCTGGTGAAACTTTGTAATTTCCACACTAGGAACAGTTCAAAATCTTTGATAAAATCACCAAACATATTCTTGAACCACAAGTGGGCAGGCCATCTCAATTCCAGTGTCCTAGCTACCTTGTGAAACACATAAAGATTGATTCAGAGATTGGGTTTTTGAGACATCTAAGCCACGAATATGGTGCAAAACAATTTATACTGAGAAAAATTTCTTAACCCCAGATGCCACTGAAATCACAATGTTGAGTAAAGTTGAGACAAAGCAGATGAGATTTTCAGAGAGAGTGTGAGAAGGATGACAGGAATGTTCTGAATGTTTGTGACTGGGATTACTCCAGACGAAACTCTCTGAATGATATTGGATTCTGAAAAAAATAAGGATGAAATAATGTGGGCTAAAGAAAGCACATCTAGAATTAAGTAGATCTTTTGACCTTGTGCATGAGGCTGAGTCAGTGAACTGTTTACACATTCAGACACCCTCACTTCCAAAGTATGGATGTGGAGCATGTATGTGCAACTGTGTACAGCTGAAAATTATTGTTTTAGTCTCTGTAGTGATTTACATTTACCAGTTGGGCTCTCCCTTATGAAGGATCACTTCTTGAGTTTTCCAACCTTGGGGTTCTGAAGGCAGACATAAGATAAAGTTGCTAGAATTTCCATAAAACCTCTCACACTGTCCACATATACTTCCTTTGCTTATACTTGTTCCCTCTGTCACCTTGTATGTCCTCTCAGATCTTCTCTTCCTCTACACCACTCACCTGGATGGACATAAAATTAGTAACATCAAAGCCAATTTATTTCATGTTTATTCCCCTTATTTTATTTCATTTTATTTTACATATTTGCTTTTTGTCTTTTTTATCCAAGTTCATAGACTGTTTTTCATCACTAGTATTTCTTTATCTTTCTAGGTTATGGAAAGAGTCAAAAACTTTTAAGCAATTTTTATTTAAGTATTAATACGTGATTGATTCTGTTCATACTGTTATTACTGGTAAGTATTTCTCCCCTCAATGACTAAATAGGTGGAATAGGTCACTGCACTTTGAATCTTACCTCAAGCAAAGGTATACCTTGGAGAAACACACACATAAAAAATATATCAATTAGAGTGACAGAACTTTTCATCCCAACTTAGCTACAATATTAGACATTAAAAAACAAATATCATGAGAAAACACTGAAACAAGATGCCTCCAATTATTCAAAACTACCTAAAATCTGATCTCACAGACACTGAACTATAGTAACAAAAATAGCATGGTACTGGCACAAAATAGACAGATAGATAAATAAGCTAAAAGAGAACAGAAACTATTCCATGTACCTTCATTTATCTGATTTTTGACAAATGGGCCAAAAGCATATGCTGAAAAACTGATAGCCTCTTTAACAAATGATGTGAAAATAATGACTCTGATGAAGAAAAATTAAAGTAGAAACACATCCCTTTTCCTGTATTAAAATCAAATCAAATACTTAGATATTAAGACAGAAGATAGAGACTACTAAAAATAACATAGTGGAAAGGGTTTAAGCTATAAATACAGGAAAATATTTCCTGAACAGAGCTCCAGCAGCACAAGAAATAACACTAAAAATCAACAAATACAATCATATTAAAATAAAAATCACCTGCACAGCAAAGAAAACAATAAGAGTGAGATGACAACCTATAGAATAGGAAAATACTTGCAAGCAACTCTTCTGATATTGTACTAGTTTACTTTCTCACCAACAACATAGAAAGTTTGTTTTTACCCCACATTCATTTCACCATTTAGTGATTTCTGTTTTTCATCACAGTGATCCTGATTGGAGTAAAATGGAATCTCAGAGTTTTTTTGTTATTTCCTTAATGATTAAAGATGCTGGCCATTTTTTCATGTACTTATAGGGTACTTGTACTTCATCTTTTGAGAAGTGTGTATTCAGTTCAATTAGACTTTTTATTTGATCACTTGTTTTGGGGGGATAATTTCTTTGAGATGTTAATGTACTCTATGTCGTTGGTGAGAAAGTAAACTAGTACAATAAATATAAAAATCAGTATGAAGAGTCCACAAAAAATAAAAATTTTAAATTTCTTTTAATACAGCTATAACTCTCTTAGGTAAATTCTGAATAGATTCAAATATTCTATAGTAATATATGCATATCATTCTTAGTCATGTGCTGGATTTGAGCCACCAAACCCTGATTAGAGAGAAAAATGAAGACACAAGATACAGAGAATATCTTTGTGGGGAAGTCAGTGGGCTTTACTGGAATGAAGCTGACTTAACCTCTCAATTTTATTGAAAATCAAACAAAGGCTTTATGTTCTGCTGAACACAGGTGCATAGTTTAGACTAGAAAGGCATGATGACAATTATGCCAAATTGTTAACTTCATCAAATTGTACACGGAATGTCCCTCCTTGTTTCACCAGCAAGTCTTGCCTCTGCCCAAGCTGGTGGAACATCTCATCTTCAAGTTGTTCCAACTCCTCAGCGTCAGTAGTCTTATGTGGCCCGTATCAACTCAAGCAGATGTTAACGTGTTGGGTGCTGTAAGGAACTCCACAGTCATTTTACTCATCATTGCAACAAAATACTTGATACCCACAAGTCAAAAAAGGAGAGGTTTTTAAAAAAAGAGAGAAGTTTATTTTGGCTTACAGTTTTAGACATTTCAGTTCATGTAGGGTTGGGACTCTAAGAAATACAATGATGTAAAGGGATGAAAGAGGAAATCAGTTTACACCATGGCTGCCAGGAAGCAGAGAGAAAAGTACAAAAGGAGAGACATATACCCTTCCAGGTCACACCTTCAGTGATCCACCACTTCTGACAAGGCACACCTCCTAACAACAGAACAGATATGGTGCTACCAGTGGACTAATCCAATCACGAGTGTAGCATCACATGATCCAATAACATATTAAATGCATGAGATTTGGGGAAAATATTTCAGATCCAAAACATAGCACTAGCACTGTGCACCTGGAACCCAAAAGAGTCATGTATACTCATTATGCAAAATATATGTAGTCTATCACTAAGAGTCAACAAAGTTTTAATATTTTATAATTTCTTAGGAGTTCAAGTTCAAAGTTTCCTTTATGATTAATGATAAATTCTAAGCTGTGAGCCCTGGTAAAAAGCAAAAAGGAAATTTAACATTTTCATTTATTTTTCATTAAGATTATTGGTACATTTTAGGTATACAACACAGTTACATTCATCACTGGGATCTTGTACCTTTACATGATGCATCTTGGTTCTTATTTCTTTCCCCTTCCCCTGCCCTCACTTCACCCTCTCCACCCTTTCCTATTTACAAAGACTTTATTTCCATTTTTTCCTTTTCTCACATTTTTTCTTTGCCCTTCTTTCCTTTCCCCTAACCCTCCCACTTCCCCTACTCCTTTAGACTTATTCTTCCTATTTCATATTATCAATTATACATTTTGATCCTTATTTACACTTTTAGTTTTTTACACCAGAGAAACTATTCCATATTTACACATATGTGTCCTATTTATTTTACCTAAGAGAATTAAATATTTTCAACATATAATAACCCTGGGTAAATATTCCAATTCCAAAAAAGAGAATCTGGGGGATACAAAGGAATGACACCAAAGCAAGCCTGAAACCCACCAGGACAAACATTAAACCCTATAACTGTGTCCAGCACCCAGAGCAAGTTGTGGCAAATGTGATCCCCCAAATGACTTGGGTGGACACACCCCTATGGCAATGCCTCTCTCATGGGTTGACTCTACTCCCTGCCTATGGCTTTTCTGAGAGATATCATATTCCTAGTTTCTCCAACTTCCCTGGGTCTCCATTACACTTTGGGGTTCACATTAAGATCTTCCACACAGCCCTCTCAGGGGCATACTGTCTGTCCTCCCTGGCCTTCTCAAATCTTGATGGAAGCCTCCCTGATCCCATGACTCTTACATTCTCCATGCTTGTTAAACTAACACCGCATGGATGGTGTCAAGGTCTGCCACCAATTTAAGTACCATAGTAGCTACTTCCCCTTGAACCATGACTGCAAAGTTCTCCAAGTTGCTAGATGTCTAAACACTGTGAACCAAACACCAGAAGCTGAACTCCCTGGATGGCCCTTCAGATGCCTGGTGTACTGGAGCATTCTCCTCAAAGCATAATCTTTATCTTTTGCACTCTTGAGCTAGGGAAGGGTGGAGTATTCCTAATTCCTGAGATGCCTTCAAAGCATTATTTCTATTGTCCTGATGCAAAGTAGCTGGCTCTATTTTTTTAATTCATTAAGTTTATTGGCACATTTTAGGTATACAGAGACATTTATAGCTAAATGGATGCATATTGAGGTCATACTCTTAAGTGAAATAAATAGGACACACATGTGTAAATACCAAATAGCTTCTCTAGTGTGAGAAACTGAAAATGTAAATGAGGACAAGATGTATAATAGATAATGTGAAATAGGAAGAAAAGTTAGCTCTATTTTAACACTAATCTTTTCAGCAGCCAAGTTCTCCAAGGTACCAACTTTTCAAGTTTTTATTTTCAAAATGAATGCAGCTATTATATATCACAAATGTACACTAAGAATAAGTAGAATTATCTCAACATAATTAATATAATAATGCATGAGAATCCCATATTGAGCATCTTGTACAATGTGAAAAATTGAAAAATTCTAAGATAAGGAATAAGGCAAATATGCCTCATGTGCCAGGGATTTAGCTCAGTGGTTTCAAAGCCTGCTATGCAAGCTCAAGGATCTGAGTTTGATCCCCGGTACCAAAATATATATATATATATATATATATATATATATATATGCCTAAAGTCATCATTGCTGGAAATCCTAGCCAGAGCAATTCACAATTCATCAAGAAAATGAAAGGAAAGCCATCCTAGTGAGAAAGGAAGAACTGCAATTATATATAGATATGAAAGATATGATCCTATGTATAGAAATGTCTGTAGACTGAACACACACAAAAAATAAGCAATTTTTCAAAGTTACAGGATAAAAAATAATGACACAAAGTCGACTTCGTTTTTCCACACTGACACTGAAAAATTCAAAAAGAAATTATGAAGGTAATCATGTTCTCAATAGCATAAATATATGAAGGAACTTAACATGGTAAAATAATTTTACACTCACAAAAAGAAGAGTGCTAATAGAAATTTTCAAAGGGATAAATAAGTGGAAAGATATCGTGTTCATTGATTCAAATAGTTAATATTGTTAAAATATTCATATTACTCAAAACAATCTACAAATCCAATATGAGCGCTACCAAAATCTGAATAACATTTTAATAAAAAGGGAGAATAGCTTAAAATTTATATTGAATCACAAAGGATCATAATGTATTCTTGAGAAGACTCAGAAAATTCATCATTACTGATTTTAAAATGTATTAAAAATCTATAATAATAAACATGTATGTTGTTGCATAAAGAAAGATATGTAGACCAATGGGACATAGTTGAATACCAAGGAATAAGTCCACATATATAGAGTCAAAATATCTTCAACCACAAGGATGTTAAGATTATGAAACGAGGAAGGGACAGTATCTTAAAAAATTATATTAAGAAAATGAGACATTCCTACACAAAAGAATGAAATTGGTTGCTTATCTTGCTGCAGAAACAAAGGCAATTAAACAAAGGCAATGATTTAAGGCAAGACCTAAAAATATAAAACTATAGAAGCAAACAGAGGAAAATTTTTATGACTTTGCTCTAGGCCACGATTTCTTGCAAATGACAAAATCCACTGGCAACAAAAACAAAAATAAACAATTGGGACTATAGCAATCTAAATGATTTCTGCACATTAAAGAAGACATTCAATAGAAAAAAGACAGACTACAGAATGTGAGTAAATATTAACAAACCACATAATATGGTGTTCATATAGAAAAAAATAAAAACACTTGTAACTCAATTACAATAAAACCAACTGAAAAATGTCCAAAGAATTTGTCTTAGTTACTTTCTCTTAGTGCTGAGACAAAATACCTGACACCCAAATTTAAAGGGGAAAGGGTTTTTTAGCTCAAAGTTTGTAGAAGCTTCAGTCAATAATCAGCTGGCTCTGAGGCAAGATGGCACAGGCAAAGGGGGGAAAGTTCATGGTGGCAGAAGACAGAAAAAGTAACAAGGGGCCTTTCTGTCCCTTTTATCTTATTCAGACTACTTAGGGTGGATAGCTCTCACGCCCTTAGTCCTAGTGCCCTTGGGCCTAGCATTGCCCATAAATCAATCACACACTCTAGATTCAGTCACCTCTGAAAAATCCCCACCTACAATAGCATGAGGCTTTTTGGGGATATCTGAACACGAGCCAAAACAGGATTTGAATAGATATTTTGCCAAAGGATAAATACAAATGGCTAACAGGTACAGGAGAATATGGTCAAGATCACTTATATCAGAGATATGCATATAAAAACCACAGTGAGGCATAAAGTTTCACCTATTAGATTTGAAATTGTTGAAAACAAATAAAAATATATGGGCAATTTACGTTTTCAAGAGGATACGGCGAAATTGGAAACTTTGTGTTCTGTTGGTAGGAATGCAGAACAGTACAGCCACTACAGAATATTTCTTCAAAACATCAAAATTAAAATAAGCATATGATCTATCAAATTTATTTCCATATTCACCTGAAAGAAATGAAATCAGGATCTCAAAGAGATATTTGCAGTCCTATGTATATTGCATCATTATTCACAACAGCCAATGAGTGGAAATAATCCAAACATCCATCACCAGATTAACAGTTAAAGAGAAAAGTATTATAAACATAAATAAATCATTATTAATTTATAAAAAATATGAAAATTTTGTATTGTGATGCAGTATATATGAACCTTAAGGACATTATTCTAAAGGATACAAGCTAGTTACTAAAAAAAACAAATACTGCATGTTTCCATTCATATATAATATTTAAAGTAGTAAAACACGTAGAGAAAGAAAGTAAAATGATTTTAATGGTCTAGAGGGAGGAATTAATGAGGACTGCTGTTATGCAGAAGAGTGTTTTAGTCATTCAAAATAACAAAGTTCTAGAGGTCTGCTGTATATCTTTAAAGTTATACTTAATAGCATTCTGTCCTGTGCTTAAACATTTAAATGGAAGATGTCATATTATGTTCTTTTTTTTACCACAATAATGAAATTGGTGAAATTTTTGCCCTTTTCTCTTTGCTCTGACCTTCTGCCATACTGTCATTCAGATTTAATATTATATACAGCTAATTGCAAATAGACAATGCAAGAAAAACTTCAAGCATAAAAAATTAATAAGATTTTTTTTCCTATGGAAAACTACAGAGTTCAAAATATAATGAGTATAGGACTCAGGAGGTTTTTCAGAATGAAATCATCACACTTAATTTTCATATTGGTACTATTATAGCAAAAGACACACACAGCAAGGACAAGGAAACAATAAATTGGGCTTTGGTGAACCACTTAGAACAGATACCAAGGATAGCATGATATTATTTAAGTAATACGAATTTTAAAAGTAGTAGGTTTTTATGGTATACATCATTTTTCTGCGTAAGGTTCAGATTATGTTTACAAGACTTCCACTTGAAGTATGTAATTTAATGTACCATATCATCAGATACTTGATATGCATAAAAGGACAGTTACAAATATGTAGCATAAAAATATAGACCTGAGAATAGACCAGTAAATGAAATCTCACATATTATGGAGAAAGTAGTATTAACTTGTGTACTAAGAGAATTTTTTCCATCATCCATATTACTACTGTATCCACTTACCTGTAGGTTTAAAGATTTGGAAAAATGTTTTCTCTGAATTTATTTTATTAAGTACATAGCTTTGATGGAATATTAGTTGACACTAAGGAAGCTCATAAACTCCTACATGCTTATTGCTTTGATTTTAACTGGATCTTTACTTGCTTTTGGAGCAGTTTTCAATCTTTGTGCTATTTGCAAAACTGAAAAAAAATCAAAATGGTTTCTGAGATAAGAGTGTAGGGTGTGGCAAAGCTGGCTGGGGAGGTAAGCATGACCTGTTAATTACAAGATCCCAGACACATGTCCAGAACAGTTCCCAAAGCCCTGTACGTGGACTTCTCATGAGAACTTGAGCAGGTTTTCAACAGAATGACCTAGGACATGACATCAGCCTGAGGTACGAGATACCAGCACCACCTCTCAGGACCCGTATTTAGAAGTTCCCACAGATTTTCTTGAGATTTGGACAATATGCAGGACAGATGCCACAAGAAGAACTTGCTATTGTGGCTTTTCCTCATGATAGCCCAACTTGCTTTCTCCAGGGTGTTCTTTTACCTTGGATTTTCTCCTTTTATTTGGCCCAGGTTGCTCTGTATTGCCTGTTTCTCCCCCTCACTTCACTTTTACTTTCTCGAATAATCTTTGTCACTGTTTTCTGCTTTTTTTGTTCTATTATTTGGTCAATACCAGAAGAACCTGGAATCTAAATCCAGAGGGAAACATGAACAGAACTAATGTTTAGTTGATGAGCCACTTTAGAAGCAGGCCAACCAATAACATTTCTACTAAAAATGTCCCGGGATCTTCAAAGCTAGATGACATGATTTTTCTAAATAATATTCTTTTGTTGCTAATTGAAACTACATCTCCATCTTAAATTTGTTAATGGTTCCACATATATGAGACTTGGATAGAATGTTGTTTGAAGTCACATCAGAGTAGATTCTCCTTTTACTGAAATGTCTACTGATAGTCTAAGATATATAAAAACTTTTTAAATTTTCTTTCTATATTTCTGTATATTAAATGGATATTTTTCCTATAAATTTATAAATCAAAGCAGATGTTCTTTTTATTACTTTCATTAGTATATGTTTGCAGCACATTATGATTACATTCACTGTAGGGAATTGGTATATGTACATAATACATTTCAAATCTCTAATTTTTCTACCCTTCCTCTATTTCATTTTATTTTTCTAGCATCAGATACATTTATTTCTAAGACCTTATAAAGCTCATTATAATATATTCAGATAGAATACCAGACTAATACGCCATAAAATATATGAAACATATAGGACAATTGAACAGAATCAAGACACATTTTTAGATACATTGTCCACACTGAATTACAATACATTTTTCTTTCTCTTTTATCCTATTACTTGACTTTTATCTATCTATCTATTTATCTATCTATCATCTATCTATCTATCTATCTATCTATCTATCTATCTATCTATCTATCTATGAAACAAAAAACAAAATCCACACAAATTCCTAGCAGGGTACATTCGTACATGGCTGTAATCCTAGCAGGGTTTTTAAAATTCGTATTTCTAGAATGGCTAGTAATGTCAAATATTTTTTATTCATTTATTGCCCATTTGTATTTCTTCATCTGAGAAGTGTTAATTCATTTCAGATGCCTATTTTTAATTAGGTCTTTAAATTTGGGCAGATCTAATTTTTTTTGAATTCTTTATATATTCTAGATATTATAGTCCTTTGTCTGAAGAATAGCTGGAAAATATTTTTTCCCACACTGAGGATTGTATCTTCATTCTGTTAGTGGTTTCCTTTGCTGTCCAGAAGCTTCACAGTAATATGATCCCATTTGTTCATTCTTGGTATTATTTCTTATGCAACTTGGTGCTGTTCAGCCTTTGCCTACATCTATGTCTTCAATAGTTTTGCCTACTTTATTTACAAACAAATGAAGTATCTCTGGTCTAATGTTTAGATGTTGATTCCATTTTTATTTTGTTTTTAGTTCTGATGTATGTATGATCTTTTTGATGTTTTGTTGCATTCTGTTTGCTGTATCTTATTGAGGATTTTTGCATCTATGTTCATTAAAGGGATTGGAATGTAGTTCTCTTTTTTTACTTTGTGCTTTTCTGGTTTTTGATTCAGGGTAATGCATGCTTACAGGAATGACTTTGAGCATACTGCTTCTCTTTAGATTTCATTAAAGAGTTTGAGAAGTACTGGTTTCAGAGCTTCTCTAAAGTTCTGGTAGAATTAGATAGTGAATCCACTGGGACCTGGGCTTTCTTTGGGAAAATTTTTTGTTTTATTATCCCTTAAATTTGACTGATTTATTTTGGCTTCAGCATTTTTATATCTTCTTGGTTCAAATTCGGTAGTTCATATTTGTCTAGGTATTCATCTATTTCCTCCTAATTTTCCATTTTATTAGAGTATCAGTACTTAAAACAGCACTGAAAATCTTCTGGATTTCAACAGAATCCATTGTGATTTCACCGTTTTTATCTCTAATTGCACGGACTTGGCTCTATTTTTTCTTTATTTTAGTATGATTAGTGAAAGGTTTGTCTATTTTGTTTAAATTTTCCAAGAACCACTCTGTGATTCATTTATTCTTTGTATTTTTTTGTCTCAAATTCATTGATCACTCCCTTGAACTTTATTAATTTCTTCCTAGTGTTAACTTTGGGTTTGGATTGCTCTTGTTTTCCTAGTACCATGATGTCCATTTCTAGGTTGTTTATTTGAGCTCATTCTGTTTTTTTCATGTGGGAATTCACTTCTGTGAACATGCCTCTTAGGACTGCTTTCATTTCATTCCATAGGTTCTGGTATGTCATATTGGGATTGTAGTTTGATTGTAGAAAATATCTAATTTCTTCTTTAATTTCATTTGTGACCTATTGATTATTCAAGAGAGTATTACATTTCCATATGTTTGCATAGTTTATGTGGCTTTTTTGGCATTGATTGTTAGTTTCATTGTATTATGAACTGATAATATATATGGGATAATTTTGATTCCTTACATTTACCTAAGCATGCTTTATTGGCTATTATGTGGTCCCTTTTATGAAAAGTTCGATGTGCTGCTGAGAAGAATGTGTATTCACATGTTGGGTGGAAGCTTATGTACATACACATTAAGTCCATTTGTTCAAAGGTTTGGTTCAACTCTGGTATTTCTTTTCTGATATTTTGTCTAGTTTATCTGTCCATTTGTGACAGTGAGGTATTGCGGTCCACCGTTGCTATTGTATTGGTATTTATCAGATTTTTCATGTCAATTAGTGTTTGTTTTATGAAGTTGAGGGTGCTCATATTTGGTGCACATATATTTATAATTGTTATTTCTTCTGGTTGAATTGTTCCCTTAACTAATATGTTATGACTTTCTTTGTTTCTTCTGATCAGTCTTAGGTTGAAATCCACTCTGTGTGAAATTAAGATAGCAACACTGGCTTTTTTCTGAGTTCACATGGCATGGAATATTGTTTCCTATCCTTTGATTTTTAATGTTAGTATCTTTGTGAATTAAATGTTTCTTATATGCTGCATATTGTTGGGTTTTCTTTCTTGCTCCATTCTGCCAATCTGTGTCTTGTGATTGGGGAATTGAAGCCACTAACATTACCAGTTATTACTGAGAACTATTGACTTATTCCTCATTGCACTATTTTCCTATTGTCAATTTCCTCATTTTTTCCTTTTGTGCTTAGCTGCTCTTCCCTACATGTTCATTCATTTATTTTGACTTATTTACATTGTTGAGTTCATTTCCTCTTTTTATGATTTCCTTGAGAAGTTTTTATAATGCTGGTTTGGCAGTCATAAATTTTTTGAGGTGCTCATTGTCATGGAAATACCTTATTTCTCCATCGATTTTAAACAAAAGTTTTTCAGGATGCATAACACAAGGTTGGAAGTTATCTTTTATAGCTTGAAACACTTCACTCCAAGTCCACCTGGCCTCTAATGCTTGAGTAGAGAAGTCTGTGACTTTAATAGGTTTACCTTTGGATGTGATTTGTTGCCTTTCTTTAACATCTTTCAAGATTTTTGTCCCTGTGAAGAAATTCTGGAATTTTGAGTACAATGTGGTGTTGAGAGAGCCTCTTTTGATCATGGCAATTTTGGTATCCTTTATGACTCACTTCTCTTTATATTTATTTCTTTGACTAAATTTAGGTAGTTTTCTGCAATTATTTCTGTGAAGAGGTCTTTTATGCTATTGCTTTGTCTTCTGATTTTTCATTAACTCCAATTATTGATAGATTAGTCTTTTTTCCATCAACTAGCAGTTGTTGGCTCAATTTTTCATTTTCTATTTCTGTTTTTTAAGGTGTCTTTGAGTAGTTGGTCTTTAAAGTCATTATTGTCTTCTAGTTCAGAAATTCTGATCTCACATTGGCATATACTTTCAATATGATTTTTAACCTCCTAAATTTATGATTGAAACCTTTTCATGCGCTCTAATTTTTTAGGTGAACCAGTCATTCATGTTTTGTATCATTTTCTTTGTCTCATCTAGCTTTCTGTTAGTGTCCTCTGAGAGCTCCTGCATCTTTTTGGTTATTTCTCCAATTATATTTTTATAGTTGTATCTTCTCTAATAAAAGAAATAAACTACAGTGAAGGAAAGAAGTAAAAAACAAAAGCAAGAACAAAACAACCATGAAAAAAACCAAAGACAGGCCTTCTGTCCTGACACTCCCAGCCCAGAGGAAGGGGCTTCTGGGCCACCATCCCTCTACCTGCTCCTGGCCCAGAGGTAGGGTCTTCTGAGCCACTGTCCTACTGCTCCTGGTCCAGAGGAAGGGGCTTCCGGGCCACCATCCCTCCTGCATCTCCCGGCCCAGAGGTAGGGGCTTCTGAGCTGCCATCCTAATGCTCCTGGTCCAGAGGAAGGGGGTCCCAGGCCACCATCCCTCCCACTGCTCCCAGCCCTGAGGAAGGGGCTTCTGGGCCACCATTCCTACCACCACTCCCGGGCCCTGACCCACCTCTCCCAGCTCAAAGGAGGTGATACTCGCAGGCACCAACAGCAACCCCCCGCCTCCCCAGTCAAAAAGAGAAAACATGTAAAAAAGTCTCAAAAACAGACTTCCAGATCACCTACAACAACCAAAAAGGGAAATGAAATGAAACACTCTGATGCTCAATGACCTGGACTCACTGAACTGGCAACAAAAGGGGATCTAGAAAAAAATGAAATCAGAAATAATTTCTAAGATAATAGGAAAAATTGTGCTCCTAGTGCAAGACATGATTAATAAATCTAGAGAGGAGCTGAGGAACATAATGGAATCCCAACATAGAAAACAAATGGAATCCATAAAACAGATGCAAATAGATTTCCAGGAGATAAAAAAACTCCACTGAAAGTCTACACAGCAGAATGAGCCAATGTGAGGACAGAATTTCAGATATACAAGATAAGATTGCAATTAATGACCAGGAAAAGAAAAGTTGCTTCAAAATTACAAGGGAAGACGAGAAATCAATCCAGCAGCTGCTAGACAATGCAAAGAAGAATAACATAAGACTGATTGGAGTCAATGAAGAAACAGGAGAGAGTGCAGATGAC
>NW_004624851.1:6907832-6918209 GCF_000247695.1 Heterocephalus glaber | reverse complement strand
GGAAAAAATAAGAACCAAGATGCATTATGTAAAGGTACAATTCCCAATGAGAAATGTAATTGTGTTGTATACCTAAAATATACCAATAAAAGAATTTTTAAAAAACCACAAAGCCTTTAATTCAAGAATCTGGCTAGTACAAATGTATAGTAAGAAAATTTGCTTACAATGCTTCCCAGGAACAACTAATGTTTTGACAGACAGCAGAGATTTATTTCCGGTGGAGTTACAAGACCTTTTACACTTTGTAGCAAGTAGGCTTACTCTGAAATCTTTTCACTTTGTGCTGTATTCAGTAATATAGCATGCATTTTTCTGATTCAGCATTTGCATTCTACACACTTTAGCCAATTATTAAATGTTTCCTTTTAAAATAAATAGACCTTGAGGATTCACAATTGAATCACTTTTCTAGTATTTTTCAAAATGTCTTTTCAGAACAGCAACTTCACAGATGACCTGATCCCATCTTTATTCATTATCACTGAAGAAAAGGAAAGGCCCCAGCATTGCTGCAACACTTTTTAATCTGGCTTTGCATGGGGAAGAGCTACCCAGTCTGCTGCTGCTCCATTTGGCACTGCAATGGAAATGTTATCCAGTGCCATATTCTACAGTTAATGAGTGATCACTGTGGATTCAGAGTTGTGGCAAGGGTGCAGCAGGTAATTCTACCATAGCATTAAAGTATGCAACCAGTGGCCATGTGATTTAACATTACAGCTATGATTCTCATATGATTAAAAAAATGTCTCTGGAGTAACCCAGTAAATGACTCCTACAGCTTGACTCTTTGTCTGACATTTTTTTCTCACTTTTATTAAATCAACTTCATGAAATTGACACAAGAACATCTTTGTCAAAAATGACAAAAAATGACAGTTTTAGTACTGTGAGAAATATAATCTCTAGGCTTAAAAGTAATTTCATAAATGCTTACTAGAATCTTGTATATAGCATTTAGTGCTCACTATTTGTATGAGTTATAGGGTTTGAAGGAACCTCTCTCAAGTTGACTCAAATTCATGAGATTCTACCACCATTTTTCAAATATGCCTTTCTTCCCAAAAATTCTCATTCTCACATTTCTATCACTAATGTTTCTTAGAAATGAGGAGTGCATTTTGTTCCCCAAGTGCCTGTCAGGTAATGCCTTCCCTGTTACCATACAGGGAGGCCTCTACCAAGCAGCACAGTATATTTACTAAGGAGATCCCTAATTTTGTTGGAAATGAAAAATAACTTCTTTCTAAAACTGAATTGTACCACCAAAAGAGAGTGAAATGTATGATTCCCAAATTATCAGCCTGTTATGTCTTGCGTTTAGATTTTCCCAGAAAGCCTCATGTGGTCATACCTGGTGCTTTTCTAGAGGTGGCTGGATCTAGATAGAGTGTGTGACTGGAATTGATTCAGGTTGGAATGATTGGATCAAGGGCCCAAGGATTAAGATATCAGGGCTACCTGCTCTAAGTAGCCTGCATAAGATATAAGGGATTCAAAGAGCTGTGGTAGTCCCTTGTTGCTTTGGTGTCATCTACCCTCCACAAACTGTTTCTTCTCTGTGATTCCTGTTTACCATGCCACCCTCCCTCGGAGTCAGCTGATTATAAACTGAAACCTGAAAAGTGTGAACTGAATAAATCTTTCCTCATTTAGCATTGAATTTTAGGTATTTTGTCTCATCAAAAGTAACTAAGACAGAATACTGTGACTGTACCTGACCTTGTGGTTTAGGAGCCTTTGCAGCTGGCTTGTGGGAAAGGGAAGAGTTAGGAAAGGTTTGGAGATGCCAATCAAACAATAGAGCTGGAGCACCTGAGGCTGTACTTGATGGGAAATTTTGGTCAAAGCTCAGAAGAACAGAATGCTGCTAGAAATGCTGCCAGTAAAGACTAGGCTGGGAAGAAAGACCACATTAGCTGTTGGACTCCAGACAATGTGTGTTATGTCTTGGCAGAAAGTTTGTCTGTATTTTGCTTGTATCCTAAGAAATTGTCTGAGACCGAGATTACGGGCAGTGGACTTATTTATCTGGCTGAAGAAATTTCAAGGCAGTCTAATGTTGAGACAGTGGCATGGCTACTATTCAGGGTTTTTAGCATGATCTATGTTGTGAATCAAGAGCAAATAGCCCAGCAGAATAATTTAAAATGCTTCAAGTTTGTCCAGAAAGGAAGATACAGTAAAGCTGGGGACTTCAAAGATAAAACAGAGGAGATCTTGCTTGCTAAGAAGGAACAGGAGAAGAGAAAAGATGGTCTGAGGGCATCACAGAAGCCACAGGATTTCACACTGTGCAGCCTGAAAATTACAAAAGTGAAAGAATTTGCCTTGAGAAGAGAGCTCCAGAGCCCCATGTTCCAGTACAGCTGTGGTCTAGGAAAGTTGTTCCTTGGGATTTGACTCATAGGCATTGGGATGCTACAGCCAAGAGAGAAGGAAGCCTGGCTACTGCTCCAGCTGGTGGCAGACGTGGGCATCATCCACATGGTGCTAGTTTTAGGCAAATTCAGAATGCAAGAGTTGTGGGGTCAGGAGAACTTCCACCCAGTATTCTGAAGAAGGACTAGGAGAGGGAGCAGTGCTCCTGGGACCGTAGTGTGTGAAGCTCTGAATGTGAAGCCAAAGGTCTACTGGAGACCCCAGAAATTTGTAGAAGCCAAGAACATAGATTATCTGAGGAAAACTGCAAGGAGGGAGGAGAACTTACCAAAGAAAGAAGCCATCTGAGCTACAATCACCATAAGAGGCGCAAAGGCAGAGCCACCCAAGTCATTTGGAGTTCACAGCTTGCCACAGATTCCTGGGGATGTTGAAAGTGGAACTGTGGGACGTATTGTTTGTCCTGTTGGATTTTGGTCTTACTGTGTTTCCCATTCCTTGCTATCTCCCTGTTTATAACTTTTGGAATAAATATGACTATACTGAGACATTGAATATTGGAAGTGTTTAACTGTCTTTCACTTGTACAGGGGCATGCAGCTAAGACTTTACCATAAATCTCAGGAGACTTTGCACTTGTACTTTTCAGCAATGCTGAAACTCTCAGGACTTTTGCACCTCTTAGAGATGGACTAAATAAATGCCTTTTTCATAAAGGGATATGCATAATCTTTGGGGGGCTAGGGGTGGGATGTTATGGCTTGTGTTTTGGTGTCCCTACAAATCTTCATGTGGTTGTAGGTTGACCATTTTCAGACATGGCTAAATCTAGAATGTGTCATACTGGAAATGATTCATGGTGCAATGACAGAGTCTATGGCACTAGTATTAAGAATGTGAGTAGTTCTACCTGCCCTGCCTAGCCTGGATAAGATATAAGTGATATGAAGAGTGGTGATTATCTCTTTTTGCTTACTTCCTTCTGCATGCCATAAACTGTTTCCCCTCTGTGATGAGTGTCTGCCATGCTACCCTGTCTTGGATCTAGCCAGTTTTGGGCTGAAATCTCTACAAGCTGTGAGCTAAATAAATCTTTCCTCCTTTAACTTTGAGTGTCAGGTATTTTGTCTCAGCAATGAGAAAAGTAATTAAGACACCGCCTCTCTTCCATCTTTAAGTATATGTGGAGTTGTGATAATTAGTGTGGTGTCATCTTGAATAATGAATGCTCAGTTGAATGATTTAGCATAGTTCTGGGTGTGTTTACACCATGAACATACTGAAGAGGGAAGACTCACCCAAGTTGTTGTTGGCACCTACTGATACACTTGTAGTTTGGATGGAATAAAAAGAGAAAGAATAAAGTTTCACTTCTCCTTCTCTGGAGGAGAAGCGCCAGTCTTCACCATCCATTCCCTTTGGATCTCCAACTTTAGGCTTTCAGACAAGACTCTTCAGCCTTCCAGAAAAGATGCTTTTGCTTTCTGATACAGGCTCACATGGAACACTGCAATGACTTCCAGGGGCTCAACTTTTAACTGGATCTTTTGTCTGACATGCAGATAGCCCTTTGGCATTCTTCTAAACCTGACCCTGCAAGCAGCCATTGTAAGCCTGCCTTGTAAATAGATAGATAGATAGATTATATTTAATATGCTCATCTAGTGAACACTGACTGACACTGGAATTTTTAGAAAAGGAAACTTACTAAACAGTAGAAGTGTTTTCCTTCCTGTCCCTTTCAAGCAGGAGCTATCTTTCCCTCAATTAATATTCCCTAATCTTACCCTCTGTTGTTCCTGAAATTCATTCTTCAATTACAGAGCTCAGGAGCTCAGCATTTTGAATATCTAGAAGGTTGAGAATTATAATATTTCTATTATTTGGATCATTTCCCTTATTTAGATTATTGGGAGATGCACATATAATATGCACTATAACATTTGGAGGTCTTCCACTGAGATAATTGGACTGAGAACAACTGTGAGGCAGTGACCAGCACCAATACCATCAGTAAGTGCATGCAGATCTTAGAGAGCAGCAGTGTAGACCTGAGTGGAATGACTGCAGGCACTTCCAGAAAGGGGCCCGTCACATCCCCAGCCGCTTGGGCACACAGACCCATACCAAAGGCCTGCTGGAAAAGACCTACATTGGCACACAAGCAACAGCCAGAGGCTTAGCTCTAAACCATTGGTAAGTGTGCAGAGACCCTAGCCAGAAGCCTGCTCAGACACCAGGGAATGTGGTGCACAGGCCCCAGACAAAGGCACTCCCAGACAACAGTTAGGTTGGGGGGGGTCAGGCCCTAGCCAGAGGCATGCCTAGATACCATTCCAAGTGTGCACAGGCCCCAGCCAGAAGCCCACCCAGACAACAAGTCAGCTAAGGGATCCAGGAGGCAACCAGTCTGAATCCAGGAATTGGCTCACTGGTGAGCAGCAGAAAAAAGGCTGCTCAGTGGCTTGCTGATAATTGAGGACCACTGGGTGAGCAAAATGTTGCTTCAACAAAGGCACAGCAGGCTGCATCTGCTGAAATGAGAAGACATGTACACAAGTCTCAGAACCAGACCTCCAGGTCACCTATGGCAAACCAAAGGAAAACAAGATGAAATAATCTGATACTCAACCACCTGAACTCCCTGAACTGGCAATGAAAGAGGATCTGGAAAAAATGAAATAAGAAATAATTTCTCAGATAACTACAGAGATTGTGCCCATAGTGCAAGACATGATTTATAAATCTAGAGCAGACACAGATAAAAGAAATAGAGGAGCTGAGGAACATGATGGAATCCCAACATAGGAAACAAATGGAATCCACAAAACAGATGCAAACAGATTTCCAGGAGATTAAAAACTCCATTGAAAGTTTATGCAGCAGAATGAACCAATGTGAGGACAGAATTTCAGATATAGAAGATAGGATTGCAATTAGTGACCAGGAAAAGAAAAATTGCTTAGAAATAGTAAGGGACAACAAGAAATCAATCCATCAGCTGCTATACAATGGAAAGAACAATTACATAAGACTGGTTGGAGTCAATGAAGAAGCAGAAGACAGTGCAGAGGACATAAAAAACTTCACAGAAGTAATGTCAGAAAACATCACAAGTAGGGGAAAAGAACTTGACATACACATAATTGAGTCATAAAGGACTCCAAATAGCCATGATCAAAACATCTACAACTAGGCATATAATAGTTAAGATTCCAGAAACCCAACAGAAGAACAAATTATAAGGGAGGAAATTATAAAGATCAGACCAGAAATCAATGCAATGGAGACTAAGAGAATACAAAAAATCAATGAACCCAAGAGTTGCTTCTTTGATAGAATAAGCAAAATTGAAAAACCCTTAGGCAGCCTTATCAAAAAAGGAAAGAAAAAGTCCAAATCCATCCAATTAGGAATAAAAAGGATGAAATTACAATGGACCCAGCAGAAATCCAGAGGATCATCAATACCACCTTCAAAAACTATTTGGCAATAAGATGAAAAACAGAGAAGAAATGGGCAGATTCCTAGATACATATGAATTACCAATGTTGAACAAGGAAGACCTAAAAATTCTAAACAACCTAATATCAATCAATAAAATGGAAAACATAAGTAAAACTTACCAACTAAAAAAAGCCTGAGTCCTGATGGCTTCACTGCTGAATTCTACAAGACATTTAGAGAGGAACTACTGCCACTACTGTTTAAACTCTTCAATGAAATTGAAAGGGAAGCAATACTCTGAAATTCATTCCCAGAAGCAAACATCACCTTGATCACCAAATCAGAGAAAAATGGAACTATAGGCCAATCACAGTAATGAGCATAGATGCAAAAGTCCTTAATAAGATGCTGGAAAATACAATGCAGAAAATCATTAAAAAAGTCATACACCCTGACCAAGTGGGATTCATCCAAGGGATGCAGGAATGGTTCAATATACTCAAATCAATAAATGTAATACACCATATTAATAGAGCCAAGGACAAAAAACCATATGATCATCTCAATAAATGCACTGTTTGACAAAATCCAACACACATTCATAATAAAAACTCTAAAAAAGTGGTATAGATGGTCTCTATCTCAATCTGATAAAAGCCATCCATGGAAAACCAACAGCCAATATCATACTAAGTGGTCAAAAAATAACATCCTTCACACTAAAATCAGGAAGAAGACAAGAATGTCCACTATCACTACTCCTGTTTAATATAGTTTCAGAAATATTAGCCACAGCAATTAGAAAAGAGAATAAAATAAAAGAAATAAAGATAGAAAATTAAGAAAAATTATCACTATTTGCCGGTGACATGATGCTCTATACAGAAGACCCCAAGGATAACACCAAAAGTCTTCTAGACTTAATAACCAGATTCAGTAAATAAGCTGGATACTAGCTCAACACACAAAAATCAATAGCATTTCTGTATACAAAATACAGACTCACTGAGAGAAATGGGGCAAATGACTTGTTTCACAATAGCATCCAAAAAATTGAAATACCTAGGAATCAACCTAATGAAAGAAATCAAAGACTTCTACCCTGAAAACTACAGCACTCTGAAAAAAAGAGATTGAATTTGATATGAGAAAAGGGAAAAACATCCCTTGCTCCTGGGTAGGAAGAACCAACATAGTGAAAATGGTCATATTTCCAAAATTGATATATAAATTAAATGCAATCCCAATTAAAATTTCAACAATATAATTCAGAGAATTTGAAAAAAGAATAAAAAAATTCATTTGGAACAAGAAGAGATCCACAATAGCAATATCAATTCTAGGCAATAAAGACAAGATAAGGGGTATCAAAATCCCCAACTGGAAACTATACTACAAAGCTACTGTGATAAAACGCATGGCATTGGCAAAGAAACAGACCTGAGGACCAGTGGAACAGGTTAGAAGATGCAGAAACAACTCCAGACACACTCAGACACCTCATCTTTGACAGAGGAGCCAAACACCTAACTGGAGTAAAGACAAACTCTTTAATAAATGGTGCTGGAAGAAATGGATTTCAACATGCCAAAGATTAAAACTAGACCTAGATTTCTCACCATACACTAAACTAAAATTGAAATTTATCAAAGATCTAAATATGAAAATAGAAATACCAAACAGACTGGAAGAGAAATTAGGTAGATCTCTTGAAGATATTGGCATAGGAAAATATTTCATGAACAAAACCTCAGTTGCACATAAACTAGCAAGGGCAATCAACAAATGGGATCTCTTCTTATTGAAAAGCTTGTGCACTGCAAAAGAATCCACCAACAGCAACCCACTATGTGGGAAAAAATTTTCACCAGCTGTTCCTCAGACAAAGGCCTACTATCTAGAATATATACAGAACTTTGAAAAATTGGACCTCCCAAATTAAAAGATCCAACGCAAAAATGGGCATCTGAAAAGAACAGACATTTCTCAGACCGAGGAGTGGAAATAGCAATTAAACATATGAAAAAATGTTCAACATCACTGGCAATTCGAGTGATGCAAATGAAAAGAATGCTGAGATTCCAGAAAGGATGACTGATATCATGAAATCAATGAATAACAAATGCTGGCAGCGGTGTGGGGAAAGAGGAACCCTACTCCACTGCTGGTGAGAGTGTAGACTGGTGCAACCAGTGTGGAAATCAATATGGAGATACCTCGGAGAATTAGGATTGGAAGTCCCATTTGATCCAGCTATCCCCCTTCTGGGTATCTTCCCCAAAGAATTAACAGAATCATACCACAGTGATATATGTGCACCCATGTTCATAGCAACACAGTTTGTAATAGATAAAACTTGGAAACAGCACTATTGCCCATCAATTAGAGACTGGATAAAGAAAATGTGTTTTTTTTAAATAAAATGGAATATTACTCTGCTATAAATAATGAGAAATTAGAGACTTTTATAGCTAAATGGATCCACATTGAGGACATACTCTTAACTGAAATAAATAGGACACTTGTGTAAATATCAAATAGTTTCTCTGGTGTGAGAACCTGAAAGTGTAAATAAGAACTAAAAGGTATAATAAATAATATAAAATAGGATGAAAAGGGCCAAAGGGGGATGGGAAGTAGGAGCAGTAAGGGAAAGGAAAAAGGGAATGGAATTAATATGAGAAAATAAAAAATGGAAACAATGTCTTTTTAAATAGGGAGTGGTGGAAGGATTGAATGGAGGTTAGGGTAATGGGGAAAAAAAGAACCAAGATATATTATGTGAAAGTACAAATTTCCAATGATGAATGACATTATATTGTATACTTAAAGTATACCAATTAATTAAAAAATAGTAGAAGTTATTTGTAGAATTATGTAATTATTAAAGGAATAAATGAAAGAAGTTAAAAATAATTTTCCCTTTATTTCTGCTCACATCAGAGTAAATATTGTTAGTATTCTTTTAAGAAGACTATATGTATCATCACTTGATAACCTTTTTTTAGAGTGTACAGTGTGTCCTTGGTTATATACTATTTCTGGGAAAAGAAATTCTTACAATTTGACATACCAAGATGTTTTCCTGGCTGAAGGATCAAAAGAATGAATGTTCCTTAAAATTCATGAAAGTTTGTCATATGATTTAAGGGCAAAACCAGAGTGAATGTCAATAGAGGCCAGAGATACAGTATTCTAAGTAACAATTCAGTTGAAGTTTAGATGCTATAAAACAGCAGAATATTCCTTTTTTTTTTTTTTTTAGTACTGGGGATTGAACTCGGGACCTTGCATGTGTGAGGTAGGCAGCATCACCAGTGAGCTAAATCCCAGGCCCCCAAATCTTCCTTGTTTTGTACACTTAGTCTTTGAAATCAATTTGATAAGAGAGAGGACAGGACAGGCAAGACAAGGCCATCCAGTATAGAGTGAGGCAATCTGTCCCTGTGCACAGTAAAATAAACAAGAACATCTGAAGCATATGAGCTCTGGGATGAGTTAATCTAGCAATACAAAGAGACAAAATTGACCACTAAACAACTTTGCCATATTTAATTATATTTCCAAATGTAGAGAAGAACATATTTTGGTAACTGTTTCCTAATGAGTACAGATTTTCTTTCCAATATAAATGTGGAAAATAGGCCAGACCCACCAAACTGGACTTGCTGGAAACTTAAGGGGCACAGGCAGCCCTTCTGCAGAATCAGTTGCTGCCTGGCATCTGAATGCCTGGTAGAAAGTTCCATCTCTGTCTCAGGTGAAGAGGACATGGCCAATACAGGCAGGTCTGTGCATGCCCTACTGAGGTCCTGAGTCACACACAAGCCGAATCAGCCTGCTGCAGACAGGCAGGTCTGTGCACACCCTACTGAGGTCCTGAGTTGCACAGAGGATGCGGAATCACCCCGCTGCAGACAGGCAGCCACCTGGCTCCACACTACAAAGATGCAGAGGACACCAGATCACCAGATCAAGGTACAGAGTCCCACTGCTCCCGGTCAAGAGGTAGGGGCTTCTGAGCTGCCATCTCACTGCTCCTGGCCCAGAGGAAGGGGCTTCCTGGCCACCATCCCTCCAGCTGCTCCCAGCCCACAGGAAAGGGCTTTTGGGTCACCATCACTACTGCTGCTCCCAGCCCCTATCCCAACTCTCCTGGCTCAGAGGAGGTAAACCCTGCAGGTGCTAACAGCCCCTGCACCAGCCAAAATGAGAAAACACATAAATAAGTCTCAAAACAAGACTTCCACATCACCTACAGTAACCCCAAAGGGAAATAAGATGGAACACTCTGATACTCAACCACCTGGACCCACTGAACTGGCAACAAAAGGGAATCTGGAAAAATGAAATCAGAAATAATTTCTCAGATAACAGGAGAAATTGTGCCCCTAGAGCAAGACATGATTAATAAATCTAGAGAGGAGCTCAGGAACATAATGGAAGCCCAACATAAGAAACAAGTGGAATCCATAAAACAGATGCAAATAGATTTCCAGGACATGAAAAACTCCATTGAAAGTCTACACAGCAGAATGAGCCAAT